>CM067359.1:152047580-152168826 GCA_034401795.1 Chaetoderma sp. LZ-2023a
ACGACACGACGATGTTTCTTTAGCTAAGTTCCGCCCACTGTTTGGCCGTGTTGGGATCGTTCGATCCCTGAACTCCCCTGACTATCTATTTTCAGAAAACCATACATGCAAGCTGTTGAATATTTTGAAACTAATTTGACTGGGGGCTGTTGCTGCCTATGGTTAGTTTCAAAATATTCAAGACAATCTTTATTAAATAGTAAAGCCATACAATTCGTACAACGACGACGCTTAGTCCGTCATCAGTTAAGCGTTCGTGACGAACTTATATACAGCATTCATGACATCACTCATTATGACGTCATCATACACGTCATATAGTTGCTTATGACGTCATATGATTGATGGATAAACTGGTACGGTCAATTATGCCACCACAGAAAAGATAATACAATGGGGGGGGGGGGGGCGGGGGGGCGGGCGGGCGGGGTTAATTTCTTTGGCTACCCCCGTCCCATTTCTGGCTAAGTTTCGCCAACATTTTACGCCTGATGGAATGGGTTTTAAACTTTAAAACTTGAATTCCCATAATCAAAATTTCAAATTAACTACAGCGGTAACCTGTTTAATATTTCGAAACTAATTTGGACGGGGGTATGTTGCTGCCTATGGTCTATAGCGTGTACATTTTCGTGACGGCCCTTTCGATTCCCGTAACACGAGTTACGCCATTTTTTATTGTGACGTTAGCTAACATGTCACGTATCTGATTATAACCTCAGATACGTTTAGTGACACATCGGCTCCCTCAATTATAGCGATAGATGAGGGCGTATATTTTTGAACAAATTAATAAGCTTATCATCTGCTCATTCAGCTCTCTATCGATATGATTGTGTGTTATCTAAATTTGCGCATTGGTGGCATCTGCTAAGAAATTATAAATAAGGCGGCCATGCTTTGATAAAAAAAAGAAGAGATTAATAATAGTATTTAAAAGCTTCTGTAATCGTACAGCTGTTGTCCTAGGAGATCGTCCACCAAACACACGACAGACGCGTGTCTGGGTAGTGCTGTTCCCACCGACGCACGACTATCCGTAAACGGGCTCAGGGCTATTTAACCAAGAGAAAAATATAGTTCCGAAGAATGCAGAATTGGATGCTCTTTCTTGTAACCGCTGTAGGTCTAGCCTATAACCGATGTAAGAGGCGTCACAAAGACCCAGCTCCGACTCCGTGGCGGGTGACATTGTTGTTCTTTCATTGACTGTCGCGAGTTTCTCTAGCGATCCTGACCCGTCAGACCTTTAGGGGATTGCGAATCATAATCTGGCTGGTCAATTGACGAGATCCAAATCTTGACCAGCCTAAATGGCACGAGCCAACATATCTGGCGGAGATCTAGATAATCTGTCGAGATGTATGTAAAGTACGACGTGAATCGTTTTTGAATGGTAACATTTGCCACTTGTTTGCAGCAATCAGAGATTTCTGTTTACATGGTTGATAGACGGTCCTCGTGGCAATACTCATCACCCGTCCAAATCACCAGTCATCAAAGTCATGTTCATGTTTACGTGAACAATGAAAATGATCAGTACCCGCCATATCCATGACTCTCCCTCCCACTCTCAATCAACCCGCCCTCCCCGTCTCTCCCTCCCTCCGTCGCTCTCTCTCTCCCTCCCTGTATCTCTTCTCTCTCTCTCTCTCTCTCTCTCTCTCTCTCTCTCTCTCTCCATCCCTTCCTACCTTTGGGCGGAATGTGGTGGCAATATTCTTTTGTGTGCTAAAGCTTGCGCGAAAGTAGACCGGCTAGTTTCTAAAATATCCATAGATCCAAAATGTTATCGCCTAATCGTGTTAGTTTACGGTGAGATTCTATTGTCTTAAAATTTTTGCCAAATCGGATCAGCACTTTTAAATACAGTTCGGATGTAATAACCTTTTCGCCCGGGGCGAAGTTAATGGATGAATCCGGTTTATCGATCAATCATATGACGTCGTAATCAACAGCGTCTCATGTAGGCGGACGTCATAATCAATTACTTCATGAATGGCGTAATTAGGTCCGTCAAAAACGGTTAATAGTCCGTCAAGTTGTATGAATTGTACGTCTTTACTATTTAATAAACATGCTGTTTAATATTTTGAAACTAATTTAACTGGGCGTTGTTGCTACCATAGGTTTACCTATATAGTTGTCTGGAAATTGATACTCATGGAGTGCAACGATCGATCGAACCCAAAACGGGCAAAGCGTGGGTGGGGCTTAGCTAGAGATGGCTAAAACTGGATTTATCCATATTGCTCGTCATGGTAATTAGAGTGTTACATCACACGAATCCCTTTGCAAGATGATGATAGTTGGGATAATCTTGCGGCCGTGACCTGGCAGACATGGACTGTATTACACCGCGTGAGACTAATGTTTACGCGCAGACTAGTGATACCATGGGTAAATGTCAGGATCGGGACGGGACGCAAACACCAGCACCTCGGGTGGCACCTGTGCGTCTGATTAGGCTGGTAATACAGGTATGGCCATATTCATTACGGCAGGGTGTGACCCGAGTTAAATCTTGCCTGTGGATGAATTGTCAGTTTTGGTAGGTATGCTAATGGAGCTTTCCAAGTTTATCCATCCATCATATGACGTCATATGACATCATAATCGACTAAGTGACGTGTGTGACGATGTCATAATCATGACGTTATAAATGACTCGATATAACCCTTCTTTAACGATTAATAGTCCGACACGTTGTACCAATTGTATGTCTTTAACATTTAATACATATTCTGTTGACTATTTTAAAACTAATTTGACTGGCCGCTGTTGGTGCTATAGGTATAGTATAGTTTTCTGGAAATTGATAGTCAGGGAGTTCAGAGATCGATCAATGCCAACACGGACGATGTGTGGGTGGAGCTTAGATAGAGAAGAGAGGGCATGGCTAAAACTGGAAAGGTCCGTTGGTTTTTTTCAGTTTGTATCGTGTTGGTCCATTTTACGACAGATACTGGTACGACAGTGATGTGTTAACTATCCTATTAACGTGACTTGGTGCACTAGCACTACCCGATTATCACACACCTAACATTCATTGCATTAATGCATCTTTCAACCCTTGAAAAAGAAGCACTATCATTGTTTCTAAGCTTAAAGAGAAGAATATTTTCTAATTTACCACTGAAATGATACACTCTGTTATCGAGTCAGCCATTCCGGTGGGACAATCTCAATATTTGAGGTAGTGTATGCGGTGTTCATATGGCCCCAACAGTATTCAATTGATGAATCCAATCTGTCGATCAAGTATTGCCGTCATAATCAATTACGTCACATAGAGAGTGACGTCATAATCATAATTTACTGAAATATTCCGTCATAAACCTGGACTAGTACATCAGGTTGTATGACTTGTAAGCATATGCATCTCTTTTACTATTTAAAAACATTTTGTTGAATATTTTAGGCAGCAGCACAGCACCAAGTCAAATTAGTTTCAAAATATTCAATAGCTTATTTGTAAAGTTTTTTTTGGAAATTGATACTCGGGGAGTTCAGGGTTCGATTGATCCCAACACGGACACAGTGTGGGCTGGGATTAGCTAGATATGGGCGGGGCATAGCTAAAAGTGGAGTCATCCATTAATCTGTTACGTAGTAAAATGCATGAACAATGGACTTTTCCTATTTATCCATCCATCATATGGCGTCATAATCAACTACGTGACGTGTATCCTGACGCCATAATTATGACGTCATGAATGACTCGATATAGTCCGTCTTTTACACTTAATAGTCCGACACGTTGTACGAATTGTATGTCTTTTACCATTTAAAAATATTCTGTTGAATATCTTGAAACTAATTTGACTGCATGGGCGCTGTTGCTGCCATAGGATAATATGATTTCAAACATTCAAATGCAAAAGGAGGTAACAAGGAATTATCACAAATATAATCGTTACAGATTCGTAATCTTGGATATCCATACTTTTTTACACATAGTGTTAATAATGTTAGAGTTATTGTTAACGGTTATAAATGCCTGTTCAAAATAGACAGATGCTCATATGTTCGTAGAATATTTGTGGATATCCCATATATCTCTATGGGAGGCTATACTATCTACATAAAATATAAAAAGGAAGTAACTTCTAACTTATCTAGATTATTATAATATACATCAATAGATAGATAATAAAATTCCTTTTCCGAGTATATGTTTTAAATCTCAAACAAAATTTGTTATGTAGTAAATTTCTGACCAAGTTAGACGAGAAATTCTGCGCATGCGTACTTCACTTCCGCCGTCATTGTTGGTCATGATATTCAACAGCTTACCTGTATATTTTTCTGGAAATTGATAGTCAGGGAGTTCAGAGATCGATCGATTCCAACACGGACGAGGTGTGGGTGGAGCTTAACTAGAGATGGACGGGGCATAGCTAAAACTGGAAATGTCAAATTACTGGGCAAAATATACTATAGGCTTATATGTAACTTAATATGTATAAAACAGAATATAATGGCAATCAAGTAGACTGTGTGAGTCTGCATATACATGTAGAATGGAAGTCAATACATACATCCCTGATAACGCAGCTTACTGGGCCGATGTTGAGCCGATACCGGGCCGATACTAAAAGTATCGGCACGGCATCGGCCCAACATCCTCCCAGTAAGCTGTGTTATCAGGGATGTATCTGTATGGGAGTTCAGCAATGGCAACGTGGATACGGAGTGACCCCAAGAAGAAACAGTAGGCCCCTATATTTACACATTTCGAGTGACTCTAGTTGAATTCTTAAAATTAATTATTGTCGTTAATATCATTTTACCTTCAAGCTAAAACTCAGACAGTAATATTTGCACTTAAGGATTCGAATAATAGCATCAATTCAAAATAAGTGAAATTAAAACGATCTCTTATTATCAATTTGAATTTTTTCATATGAATAAATTGATTGCGGTGATGATGGGTTTTTTTAATTTGAAATAATCGAAGGATAAAAACGTGTTCTATCCACTTAAATTGATAAATATTGACCCTTTAGATATTCTCCAACGCCAATCCAGAAAAAACCCGTAACGGCATTTTGTATACAAAAGATACAGAAAAGCATAAATCATCATCTACAATATGGCCTAAGGGCACATATATGTATTGAAACCCCGCATAAATCGTCATCTGTACAATGCCCTGGGGTATCATTGTATTGATAATTCATAATTCGTACTTCTGCATGCTCGTATTGGTGATATATCGATCGATTAAATTGCCATAGATTTTAATTTTATGATCACGTGCCACGAAGATGTACATGTCACACGAATACACTATCTATGGAATTAATTATGAACCTTGTTGAAAATTTTGAAGACAATTCGACTGAAAGTCATTGTTATGAAACCCCTTTTAATTATGAACCCTGTTGAAAATTGTGAAAACAATTCGATTGAAAGTCATTGTTCCGAAACGCGTTTTTTGTGATAGTTATTACGAAATTAGTCATACCGTATGATTATCTTGTCACCAAACATACGGAATGAAATGGTTTCCATTTAGGCTATACATGCAGCTTAGCTATAATCAGCGTGGCAGCTGCATCTATTAATTGCGACAATATGCTAGAATATAGCGGATAAATTCGCGCCATTTTATAAATCACAATTTAAATCCTATTGTTTGGACGTGCGAGGCATAGAAAATAGGTCTGGTATAATTTGTGGCGAATCATGCCAGATTTTATCCACGCTTTAATTAGTTAGTCGGTCGTGATCATAAATATGACATTGATATTGGATGGAAAAACACATGTAAACTGAAATGAATACAGGCTATACACGTAAATATAAATGATAAGGACGTGCGTGTGTTTGTATGCATCGCTCACATTGTCGTCATCCCGCTAGAGCGGCTGCCACCATTGCCGCCACCACCACTAACACTCACATGCCACCGCCGCCACCACCACCACCACCAGCACATCGGCCGCCTTCACTGCCGCTACCGCCACCACCACCACCACCCACGACACCCACATCCACCAGCACCACCAACAACAATACCACCACGACCGCCTTCACTGCCGCAGCCACCGCCACCGTCGCTGACACCGCCGCCACGACCACCACCACCAGCACGACCGCCACCGCCACCGCCACCGCCACCGCCACCGCCACCGCCACCGCCACCGCCAACACCACCAACACCACCACGGCCACCTTTACTGCCGCAGCCACAACCACCACCGCCGCGGTCGTCACCGCCACGACCACCACCACCAGCACGACCGCCACTGCCACCGCCACCGCCACCGCCACCGCCACCGCCACCGCCACCGCCACCGCCACCGCCACCGCCACCGTCAACACCACCAGCACCACCACGGCCACCTTTACTGCCGCAGCCACAACCACCACCGCCGCGGTCGTCACCGCTACGACCACCATCACCACCAGCACGACCGCCACCCCCCCCCCCCCCCCCACCGGCACCACCACCACCACCACCACCAACAACAACACCGCCAACACCACCACGGCCGCCTTCACTGCCGCAGCCACCACCACCACCGCCGCCGCCACCGTCGCAGCCGCCGCGGTCGCCACCACCACGACCACCACCACCACCAGCACGAAGGCCAGCGCCACCGTCGCCACGACCACCACCACCACCACCAAACCAAATCAAATCAAATCGAACCAAACCACCACCACAACCGCCGCCGACGACGACAACAACAGCACAGTGTGTTACTCAGTCAGGAGTAAAACAACAGTTCCATTGCAAAGACCAAACTTTGAATTAAATCTAACTATAATAATTGTTCAACAAGTTTTAACACAAGTTCTCACAGTTTATCTGACCGTTATAGAACACCTTGCCTGAAACCTCTTATAATAACACGGTATGATCCTGAAACACGACGCCTTGCAACAAAGGATCGTTTAGGGATGGTAATAAATGACCAATGTCCATAAAGGTTTGCTCACGAGTTTAACGATATTCAACGCGTCCGAAATTAAAGTCGGGTGTGATTTCACAAATTTACTAAATATCCAGAATGTCAGGATAATAATCGATAAAGTGCAAGAGCAATCAGTTTTAGTGACGACGTAAAATGGCCATTTAACTATTTCATTCTTTTAGAATTTAATAAATATTCTGTTGAATATCTTGAAACTAATTTGACTGGAAGCAAAAGCTTCCAGTCAAATTAGTTTCAAAATATTCAACAGCTTACGCTTATATATACCTTGAAATTGAGATTCTGGAAATTCAGGATTCAAATGGTTAAGAAAGGTCTGAATCTAACTTGAATAATTTGACAAGGGAACAAACTCGAATAAACACGTCTAATAGTCGAAATTCTTCAATACAGTTTACCAAATTTAACTTTAAAAGGTGTTTGATGTTTGAAAAAGGTAATAAAATTCACGTTCCCAGGCTGTGTCCTAGTGCGAGGCAATTTCTATAATTATTAGTTAGGCGTGGATTCTGTCAACAATAATGATATCTTGTCGCATGATCGTCTTTGATTCTTTCAATTGGTCAGTATGTTTATGGGACCTTTATCTATATGTCCACATTTGCTCGGACAACGACTGACCCTCGTTCAAAATTTGGAAATAGCTTGTTTCCCGCCGACAAGAGGTAAATTTAGACGGACTAAAACTATTTGTATATAAAGTTGAGTTAACCGTTACCCGACTGAACCTTTCCAGTTTTAGCTAAGCCCCGCCCATCCCTATCTAAGCTCCACCCTTACCTCGTTCGTGTTGGGATCGATCGATCTCTGAGTTCCCTGAATTTCAATTTCCAGAAAACTATACAGGTAAGCTGTTGAATATTTTGAAACTAATTGAACTGGATGCTGTTGCTGCCTAAGGCAGCAACAGCGCCAGTAAACTTGTTTCAAAATATTCAACAGAATCTTTATTAAATGGTAAAGACATACAATTCGTACAACATGTCGGACTATTAAGCGTTAAAGACGGACTATATCGAGTTATTCACGACGACGTCAGCCGACACGCGAGGTAGTTGATTATGACGTCATATGACTGTGTGAGGAAATGGATTCGTGAATTGACTTGCCGTGACGATGCTGGCGGTCATAACCACGTTGGTGAGCGATAAGTATGTGTTTCTGTGGTCATGGAGACGTGGTGATGGGTGTATGGAGTACCGTCTCGTTTCAAAACTTTCATTCGGAAATGATAATCAAACTGACAGCATGACAGATAGCCTATGCATAGCGTAGCCTATCTTATCTTTATGTAAAGTTGAATGAAAAACTGCCCAGAACAAGTTCACACGAGCAAACATGTTTTATGCCATTTTTTTATGGAAAAGTTGGATGACAAACTTGGCACGCATGGCCGGATCAACTAATTGTCGTGGATCCATACAACTTGTTGGGTGAAAAAGTTGGATGAAAATATTGGATGAAAATAGGACATTTTCGTTGCATAAAATATGTTGTATGTGTCAACACACGAGCAACCATACATATATCGAACTAAAGTTTGGATGAAAACAAAATTTAGAAAAGTCTCCTATTCTATATCCAGGCGTATGTAGAGATACACAGGCCTAACAAAACCTTTCTTCCACTTCTGATTTACCATATGTCGGTAATTCACCTTTCCAAAGTATCCATATGACGTCATAATCAGCTAAGCCGCGTGTAGGATGACCTCATAATCATTGCATCATAAACGATTCTAGTTGGCCCGTCTTTAACTCTTAATAGTCCGACACGTTGTACGAATTGTATATGTTTCTACTACGTAATAAGCATGTTGTTGAATATGTTGAAACTAATTTGACTGGACGCTGTTGCTGCCATAGGCAGCAACAGCGCCCAGTCAAATTAGTTCCAAAATATTCAATAGCTTACCTGTATAGTTTTATGGAAATTGATAGTCAGGTTGTTCAGAGATCGACCGATCCAAACACGAGTGAGGTGTGGGTGGAGCTTAGATAGACATGGGCGTGGCATAGCTAAAAATGGAAAGGGCCATTACATGGTATTGCGGGATTGCAATACACCTTTCCCGCAATGACGGCATTACGCCGGGATAGTCAGAACTCAAAGCTCAGAGTATTGCTGCTGGCTGGTAATGTAAGAAACAAGCGGCTAACTCGCATTGGGGGTACTATTGCACTAAAATAAACCGTGTTTTAAACCGTTCCTATGATAAACCAAAAGCGCAATATTATTGAAGTCAGTACATTTTTTTGGAAAGTCCTTCCAGTCGCATAAACCTTAATTCATTTCTTTCTTTATAGCTTTGTAAAGTCTTCACTGAGTTATTTCCGTATAGAAAATAAACCAATATACCAAGGTTCATTAAATCAAATGAGGTATTAAACACAAAAATAAATGAGGTATAAAACAAAGGAGGTATTACGATTAAGTGGATAATTGTTTACAAAGTTATACAAACTAATAGAAAAATGTATAGAAAATTTGCTTAGCTATCCAATGATTTATGGCTTCAATAATATTATGAACATAGTTCTTCATATAAACTGCTTAAACTGTTTATTTAAACACATGTTACGATAATGCTGTTTGCACGTCGCTAGGTAAGTTTCCCAGCTAGAGGTGGTGTGAGCAATGCATTGTCGGAGGGTATTCCCACAAAATACGCTAATTATGCGGAGAAAGATCTAGTAATGAATTATCGACACATCATGAATAGGCCTTACGTCTCAGAGGGTGGTGGTGGTGTTGGTGGTGGTGGTGACAGTAGTAGTAATAGTACCTATACGGTACATCATACTACTCGCCGTCACCCCCACCACCATCATCACCACCCCACCACCACCACCACCGCCGCCACCGCCGCCGCCACCGCCACCGCCACCGCCGCCGCCACCGCCGCCGCCGCCGCCGCCGCCACCACCACCACCCACCACCATCATCATCATCATCATCATCATCTCCATCATCAGTTTACGACCACTACTATCGTCACCTTTTATTTATATAAGCGTTATATGTATATAAGCCCCACACAGCAACTACTTACAGCCAAACTGTTCTAGAAATCGTTAGCACTAAATGGATTATTAGATTGTAGGAGCAGAGAGTGTAGTAACATTCAGTAGGAAATGTGACATTGTAAAACATCATTGCAATATTCTGTACTAATCACCAGTAACCTTTAGTTAACTCTCAAACTTGTTCAAAATTTTTTTTTATTTTCTCGTAGAAAATTTCCATTTGGGCACCGATACCACCGGAATGACTGTCTCGCCTATCGAGCCAGCCATTCCGGTGATAGATTGTCAGAGGTAATCTTCTCTTAGTCTGTAGATGGGCATTGCTGAAGACAACAGCAGAACCTGTTTTTGGTTCGATTGAGGGATAAAGGGTTAACCAGCACGGACCCGAAATGACAAATTATTTATGTCAGATCCAACGAATATTCTTCTCAATATTTTGAGACTAATTTGACTGGGAGATATTGCTGTCTAAAGCAGCCATATTATTTTAAAAATATTCCACAGCTTTCCTGTATAGGATCGTTGTCTTGAAATTGAGACACTGGAATTTCATGTGTTATTTATCAATGACTTTAGCAGCAGCGCCCTCAGAGTATAGGATCAGATTTGAGAAGTAAAAAAGGGATCCATTTCTAACTATGTCCCGCTCATTTTAGCTAAGTTCCGCCCTCTTTGTAAGTGCATGTGAACCGACTTTAACAAATTGAAGTAAAGCTTCCGAGAATCCTAATTTCAAGGTAACTATAATGGTAAGCTGTTGAATATTTTGAATCTAACTTGACTGGGGGTTGTTGGTGCCTATGGCAGCAACAGCTCCCAGTCATATTAGTTTCAAAATATTCAACAATGTTTATTAAATTGTAAATTCCCAAATAACATGTCCATTTCGCTTTCCTCAAAAACCTACGCCATTTTGATTGTGACGTCAGCTAACAAGTGACGTGCATGATTATGACGTCAGACACCCGAGTGACAATCGGATCCCTTCAAACGAAACTAGCATTCAGATTATACACCCATATTCTATTAGATCATCGAAACAACGACATGCACTATAAATGGCTAAACTCCATGAAAACAATACTAGACACGATAGGACACAGTTACCGCTGGACAAAAAAATATTCTAAATAACTTCAATGGCATAAAAATAAGAATAACGAAAAGCCTTGAAGACCAATATATCCAAACATGGCAAACACAGATGAGCGACTCCTGGAAGGGGAAATATATAACTGTTTAAGCCATTGGGAACGGGAAGACCATCTTATAAAGCTAAATGATCGCAACAGAATTTTATTTACAAGGTTTAGGACAAGTAATCATCGACTTCCGATAAAAAAGGGACGATGGGAAAGAATCGCCAGAGAAGAAAGAATTTGTCCTCTTTGCAATCATAACGAAATGGGAGACGAATTCCATTACATATTTATTTGCGAATTTTTAAAAGATAAACGACTAGAAATCCTGCCTAAATATTATTGTAATGGACCAAACTTTTAAAAAAATTTTAAAACTATTTTTAACCAGGATCATAAATCTACTAATAAAACTATGCCACATGATTACAATAATTAATAAACAGTTCCAATGTTGATGAGCCCTATACATAGTACCGACACCATATCACGCATACAAATAAGTACCCTAATGCAAGAGAACACAAATCAAGACGACGACGACGTGGGTTGTTAAACATACTCATTAGCCCGTTAATGTCTAAATATGTGGTCAAGAAAAGCTAAATCTGCGCATATCGAGTGTCCGTTTGCGGACCGGTGAACACTATTGTTGAGAAATCTACCGCTGGAATGTCTGGCTTGGGCATGGAGTCAGTCATTTAGGTGATGGATTTTTGGCGATCGTCTTCTCCTGACCACCAAATGGACACTCCTCAATACTACTGCAGAGGTCGGTTACGACCGGCCTCGTCATAAAAGGGTTAATTAGTGCCAATGATAGTGTGGATGAATGTGATGATACTGCTAATATAAACAGCAATAATGCAATTGATGAATTATGATTAAGATGATGTTAATTATCACATTGCCTAGCCGCCATAACGTGTAAATCCTGTACAATTATTGTTCCCAATATGTCACTTTGTGATCTGGGTGTAAATAAATTGGTTTCTGACGCAAAGTCCCAAGAGTTAGAAAAACCGTTTTCCTATAAGAACATTGGTTTCTGTAACCTTTTCAAAGAAACATCTGGCATAGAGTGGACATTTACTAAATAAGATTTCCGTAGCACAGTTTCACCAAACATTATGCTATAATACTGAGTTTCACGAAAAAATTACGTAACGGTGTTGGTATCCACTTTAAGAATGAACCTTTCCATTTTTAGATATTCCCCGCCCATCTTTAGCTAAGCTCCACCCACACCTCGCTCGTGTTGGAATCGATCTCTGGACTCACTGACTATACATTTCCAGAAAACTTTACAGGTAAGCTATTGACTATTTCGGAATAATTTGACTGGGCGCTGTTGCTGCCATGCAACAGCGTGCAGTCAAATTAGTTTCAAAATATTCAACAGCATGTTTATTAAATAGTAGGGACATACAGTTCCTACAACGTATCGGACTATTAAGAGTTAAAGACAGGCCAAATAGAATCATTTATGATGTAATGATTATGACGTCATCCTACACACCGCTTAGCTGATTATGACGTCATATGACGTCAGACTGATAGATGGATACTCTGGAAGGGTGAATTAAGACCTTTGTCAACAGTATGATTGACTGTATTTACAATTCGCAATAGATTAATTCACTTGTCCAGATTCTTCCAGTTTATAATAAGTGCTTAAATCTTTATTGTCAACAGCTGTGCTTATGCGTACCACCACTATGTATTTTTTCTGGTTAAGATCTTTATTTAATATCACCTCTTAACAATACTGCATTTTTGAACAATTTATCAAAGTTTAATAATACACCAGGTACACATTTTATAGATAACAATGCCAATTATTTCCCGTTCCGATTGTCCATTATCGCATTAACCTCTTGGTCACTCTCCGTGGTAGGTACGTGTACAAAACCGGGTTCTATTGTCGTACAATGAGCTTGACCGTTGTCCAGTATATCACCCGGCTACAATAGAGACTGATTTCTGAAAAGAAATTCATTCAGCTATCGATGTGGGGTCTAATGTATTCATAATTGATGGATATATTATTGTAGTTTTGATGTCGTCATTGTCGTTGACCTCCACCTTTTCATTAGTGTGGTTAGAACGTATTTCATACACAATGACACAACGCAATGGTGCTGAGAAGGCCATTTGCAGGCCAAGAGAAGACCACTTTTGAAAAGGTATCGCTGGGATGCCTGGCTCGATTCTCGAGCCAGTCATTCCAGTGATACATTTTCAAAAAAGGTCTTCTCTTGGCCTGCATATGGACAGATTCAGATTCTTTATTGCAATAACCCAAACATGAGGATATGGCAAGAACGGATACAGACAATACATGGCAATTAATAAATGCAAACTATCATAAATCTAAAACTATGGTATGTCATAGGAATAGCAAATTATACAATTTATATATACATATGAGTAATTGGTGGACAGCGGAATTATGGGGTGATAGTGTCTTTCGTTTTTGAGCGACATTGTTTACAAAACTAGTAACAATTTTTACAATGTCCCAGTCACCTTTGCAAGAAGACATTAAAAATTCAAATTGTTCACTGTCAGATAGTGTGTCAAATGTGCATTGTGATAGACTATCGAACAGTTGCACTCTCTCAACAAGAAAAGCAACCGATAATACTACAACAGTACCATACCTGCTGAATATCTTGAACATACGAGTAATTTGACTGATAGTTATCGCTTCCTGATGTCATGGTAGTGACAATAACTTTCAGGCAAATTATGTTCATAATATTCATCAGATTTCAAGCATATATCGTGCAATTAGAAACTGCTAAATGCGCAGGAAAGGTACAATGCTTTAATGAATATAGGTCAGACGGTCAAAACTCCTTGCTGGGTCATTACTCATCAGTTGGTCAGTGGGTCGGAAACGTCTCAACTTCAATATATAGTAGGGATAAATGGTTTAATGTGATGGTCAGTTGTTGATCGTATGCATCTGTAAACATGTATATATGAGCTCTAGCATAGGAAATAAATAGGAATATTCTTGATCATATAGGCACACAGTTACAGAACGACCGTCGATCGTTGAGTACTATCATGCCTGGTTCTTCAACCTACAGGAAGCTAAAGAAAGGTACAGGCCGACATAGATGACGGCGTACAACAAGAATGTTGTGCAATCTTTGTTGAGGATCTTTGTGTCTGCCGCGGATAAACCAACATGTTTTGAGATTTTTGTTCCACAAACTTCATTTTCCAAAATCTATTTCGCAAACATTGATGATTACGCCAAGTAAATTGTACAATGTTGACGAAACATCTTGGTATATGACTGTCTTGGTAGGCCTATATGTCTGGTAATTTCTCTTTGATAGCCTGTTTTGCCATAGCAGTCGCCATAGCAGAATAAAAAGTCACCGTAGATCAAGCTAGGGACATTGGCCATCATAGCAGAAATATGAACTGCTCCGCTGACAGGACAACATCAACTATCACCATAGCAGAATCAAGAGCTTGAGCTTCCATCGCCATACCAGAATCACGATCTTCCATCGCCATACCAGAAAGATTAGTTTCCATACATTGCCATAGCAGAAACAAGGCTTCTATTATCATATCAGGCACCAGCTTCCATCGTCATAGTAGAAACTCAAGCTTCCATCAACATAGCAGAAACAGGTGCTTCAATCACCATAGAAGAAACAGCAGCTTCAATCGCCTTACAAGAAACACCAGCTTCAATCGCCTTAGAAGAAACACCAGCTTCAATCGCATTAGAAGAAACAGCAGCTTCAATCGCCACAGAAAAAACAGCAGCTTCAATCGCCTTAGAAGAAACACCAGATTCAATCGCCTTGCCTGAAACACGTGCTTCAATCGCCAATAATAGTAGGGGAAACAAGAGATTCCATCACCGGAGAAGAATCATAACCTTCCATCACCATAACAGAACCAAGATCTCCCATCACCATAGGCGAAAACAAGGTCTCCCGTCAGGATAGCCGAAAACAAGATCTCCCATCACAATAGCAGAAACAAGCACTTCCATCTCCATAGCCTTAACAAACTTCCCATCACCATAGCAGAAACAAGAGCTTCCATCTCCAAATCGAAAAGCAGAACCAAAAGCTTCTGTCACGCAAGAGAAACAAAGTCTTCCATCACCATAGCAGAACCAAAAGCTTCCGTCACCGTAAGAGAAACAAAGTCTCCCATCACCATAGCAGAACCAAAAGCTTCCGTCACCGCAAGAGAAACAAAGTCTTCCATCACCATAGCAGAACCAAAAGCTTCCATCTCCATAGGAGAAACAAGGTCTTCCACCTCCATAGCGGAAACAAGGTCTTTCATCACCATAGCAGAAACAAGGTCTTCCATCACCATAGCGGAACCAAAAAGCTTCCGTCTCCATAGCAGAAACAAAGTCTTCAATTACCATAGCAGAACCAAACGCTTCCGTCATCATGGCAGATGCTGAAGGTGAAGCAGACACAAGAACTCCTAGCGATAGCAGAACCAAACTAGCAAGGACTGGGGGAAATCTACATGTTTCACTCTGGTATTTCCATTCCCAGTCAGCGCACTAGCTTCTATAAGAGCGGAATGATTTTTAATTTCAGAATGTATCTTCTTAGCAACTTTACCTGTTGGCTGAAGATGGCCATTCACCTACATTTTATTAACAACCTAAGACTTAAACCAGTCAAAGTGTAGCACCTGATATTTCTTTCTCAAGTCAAGCATCTCATAAATCACGTCTGACAAACGCTATTGCCTCCGGACCCGAAATGCCAAAAACAACAACAAAGTCATTTGCGATTTAATAAATATTACATTAAATATTTTGAAAATAACTTCACTGGAAGCTGTTGGGTTACTACTGTGAAACTATGTTTCAAAATATTTAACAGCTTAACTGTATGGTTACCTGGCATTTTAGATTCTGTGAATTCAGGGTTAATGACCGTCCATGTATAGATACGTGTGTTTCTAGTTATCTGACTAGAATCATAAGTATTTCGTGTGCTTGCGTACATGTGTGAGGGCGCGGGTGTGTGCGTGCGTGCGAGGTGTGTGTGCGTACCTGTGTGAGGGTGCGCGTGCATGAGTGTGCGCGTGCGAGGTGCGCGCGTGCGTGCGTGGTGTGCGTGTTCACGTACGAATGCGCGTGACATCGCGTGCGCCTCCCTGCGTGACTGAATGGGGAATGCTGAAAGGCCATGTGTTTTTCCTCCTTTGATCAGGATAATTACTTTATTCTAGGTAAATACGCGTCATCTCATGCGAGATAATTAGCGTCATTCAGTGCAAACTAATTTGTTAGGATGTTATTAATCATCAAATGTAAAAAGAAATTATATATATTTTTTATATTTAAATGCGATATTTAAGAAGAGGAATTTTTGCTTATATTTTCACAACAAGATGTCCGTCCGTGTCTGTTTAATTTCAAGTCGTTGTGCCTTTTGTTGACATGGGAGGTGTCAATCTTGTCTAACTGTCGTTGCAAACCTGTAACTGTGAGCTAATTTATTCCTATGCCATTTTGCATACTGCATTCGTAAACAAGCCTAAGGCGTATCACATCTAAAAACACAACTCTACTGAAAATCATATGATCGAAAGTATATATGGCAGCAACAGCTTTCAAACACGTTGTTATTAAAATAATATTTATGTTTTGTTTTTAATACCTCGAATGGAATCAATATTGTCTGATTAAATTCATGATAAAAAGACGATAAGATTATTATCTTATTAACCAGAAATTATTTGCAAGCAAACCATTTAACTACGCCTTTAACCGTTATCTGTTCTTGCGGGTGCACATGTGTCGGAACAACTCATTTGTTCAATCAATTTATCCCCGGGACATAGAATCTGGCGTGTATCTTAGTTCTTTTGTTTCATTGCATATTTATCTTTTAATATAAAGTGCCATAATTCTAAACACGCACTCAAAATTGTAGGTGTATGTTGTAATATCATAGAATATTTGCCGGACAGCTCGACGGACGGATGGCCAGCCGCCTAGCCAGCCTGACGGAAGGGTGAACAGACGGATGGATGGACTGCACCAGCGTCCAGTCAAATTGGTTTCAAAATATTCAAAAGCTTACGTATATTATGACTGTAAATGTAAGATACTGGTATTAAAATGGTAAAATGGCTAAAATGCGATAATTGGTTTTGATTTAGGGTCCCTTATTTTTGGGAGCCCCGGTGCTATAGACCTCGTTAATCCGGCTCTGTCAAATAGCAATTGGCGATTGGACCGCGTGTCACCGAC
Source organism: Chaetoderma sp. LZ-2023a (assembly GCA_034401795.1). Taxonomy (NCBI): domain Eukaryota; kingdom Metazoa; phylum Mollusca; class Caudofoveata; order Chaetodermatida; family Chaetodermatidae; genus Chaetoderma; species Chaetoderma sp. LZ-2023a. The sequence goes on from CM067359.1 coordinate 152,064,964, forward strand.
CAACCGGTGCATAAATTTGCAATCGGTTAATCGGGTGTGTATCATTGACCAATGGCCAATTTGGGTATTTCGGAAGGCATAGCATTTACACGCAAGGAACATTGTGCGTGAATAAATATATAGACCACCGAATGTGTGAGGTCTCGCGTGTGCCTTAAAATCAATTTAAAGTGTCAAAACAGCAATAGGTGTAAATATCCCATAAATCATACATTTTTGATATAAAAAATATTTTGTGACTTATTAATAAAATCATAAATAAATGAAAGTCTGCTCGTTGTCAGTTTATTATGTACTAAAATATGTTTATTATTGCTTGACATTTCGGACACTTTTTATTACGAATGCTGGACATGGCATGTTTTATTGCATATTGGCTTACAATGGCGGATTATAATCTCTGGACACCATACAGGTGAACAGCTGCTACATTCTGCAGGTATGCGGTGATTAACCTATCTTGTGTCAACTTAACCATTTAATGGTCAAACTGGCCAAAGCATCTCTTCCGTGGTGTTGAGGAATGTCCATTTGCAGGCGAAGAGAGGACTATTTTTTTTGAAAATTTACCACTGGAATGATACCGAGCCAGTCGTTCCAGTGGTAAATTTTCAGAAATAGTCTCCTCTTGGCCTTCAAATGGATGCTGGTTATGTACAAATTTGAATTTTCTTGACCATGTAATGCTCAGACAGCTTTCATTTACAGGACAACTGAAAGACCTTTTATAAATTACATTGGAAAGCCTTTAGAAATTACCTTCTCTTGGCCTGCAAATGGATTGCATTCACTGAGAAATACTTTCTTCTTTTTTTTTTACAAATCTTGACCGTCAATTGGTTATTAATAGGCCTATATAATCTTGACCGTCAATTAGTTAACTAATAGGCCCATATAAGTGGTATATTGAGCGCTTTGAAGCGCTGTTAACATAGAATGGGTTAAAGCCGGCTGTAACCACGAATGGTTCCGAAACATTATTTCAGACCCATGATAAACTGAAATGTAATGCTCCTGACACGCAATAAACCCAAATATATGGTCTTAGACCCCTGATAAACCAAAATGTATTGCTTTTACCCCCAATACACCATAATACGTTGTATCGTGCATAAACAACCCCTTCTCCCACACACACCCATGATACACCAAAATGTATTTTTCCTGGCACGTAATACACCAAGATGTATGATTTTAGATCCCTGATCCCCTAATATACCACACAGCATTTTATTGTATACCACCACCCACCCCACCTCACCCCCATCCCAACCCACCCACGCTTGATGCACCAAAATGCTTCATGACGATTGCTTTGGAAAGGTTTAAGCATACGCCAAATACATCTCCTGATTCATTGCTGGTGAAGCCTTATTTCTGCAGATGTGCAGCACACACAAGGAAGTGCTTGCAACTTCTAATTAAGTTAGAGATTAAGAGATGTTTCGGAAATAAAGTTGCAAAGGTTGAACATTACACAACTTTCTTAACCATTGAAACACACATTGTTTCTGAAGTTTGACGGATGCAGGCCATTTTATTGCGACTTCAGATAACGAGGGTGTAGTTTGATTATGAAGTCACCTACGCAGTGGCAGACTGGATCCCTCCATTGAAGTTATATTGCTAGCGTTAAAACTGTTCAAGCAACGTTTCTTTCTAGGCCCACCAATACGTCAGCCACCACCCCTCCCAATGTCCAAGTACGTTCCTCCACCCCTGGCGCTGACAGATTAACCGCATATGTGGCTATTATACATTAACGTGTATGGGTGTCCGAATGGTGAATATGCGTGGCCCTCTCGCACAGGGGTAGCGGTGGTGGTCTTGGCTGCTATCACAGAGTCCACCACCAGAAGGATTTTGAGAATTATACGCTCTCCTTCATTTCGGGGAGCGGGTGGTAGGCTACAAGACACCCAGGGGTTTTGCATTGCTCACACGTAACATCAGCAGATAAACAAGGAAGATCACATATGAAGCGTCTGGATGGAACAGCAAATATCTCTCTGCAACAAATATGTGAAACTGGGTGTAAAATCGATTTTTGCGAACTTAAGTGAACTTTTATAAATGCACATATGCACACAGCTGTACACATGCACACAGCTGCACACATGCACACAGCTGTACACAGCTGCACACATGCACACAGCTGTACACATGCACACAAACGGAAACATAAAGACACAATTTTGTCGTATTTTTACCAGGACTTAAAACAGACATAGCTTTACATATTAGTGCATAGAGATATAATGCATCATTTATTACATTTTCCATGCCATATATTTGCTATTTAAGCAGGCCTGGACACTGGTCATTAAAGCGGATAACAATCATTAATTCTGTGGATAAAATCAATGTAAATTTAGTTCCAACACACTACTATCTGCGATCATCGTGACAGACACTGTGTAAAGGAAGTTTAACCAGAGGAGTCCCACCTCATAACCCATATTATTAGGTTCGTTATTGTTATATCTGGCATGGTCGAGATGTTACGAAGCTGTCTGCGATGGCAGTCATCAACCGTATCTAAAACTACCATTGGAGCCGCCAAGATGTTGAAATTGCACAGGATCAAGACAATGGACATTTCCATTTTTAATATTGAATATTTTGAAACTAATTTGACTGGGCGCTGTTGCTGCCATAGGTGGCAACAACACCCAGTTAAATTAGTTTCAAAATATGTAACAGTTTACCTGTATAGTTTTCTGGAAATTGATAGTCAGGGAGTTCAGGCATCGATCGACCCCACCACAAGCGATGTGTGTGTGTGTGTGTGTGTGCGTGCGTGCGTGCGTGCGTGCGTGCGTGCGTGCGTGCGTGCGTGCGTGCGTGCGTGCGTGCGTGCGTGCGTGCGTGCGTGCGTGCGTGCGTGCGTGCGTGCGTGCGTGCGTGCGTGCGTGCGTGCGTGCGTGCGTGTGTTGGGCTTAGCTAAAACTGGAAAGGTGCATAGCTGAGTGGTCTGAGTTGAGATCTGTACCACCATATGCGCGAGGTGATTGAAGTAGTGGCTTAGCTTTGGCTTTACACATCAGCACATTGACATAGTCATTTTGGTTTAAAATCAATGGACCTTTCCATTTTTAGCTATGACCCGCTCATCACTAGCTAAGCTCCACCCACACATCGCCGTGTTGGGATTGATCGATCCCCAAATGCCCTAGCTATCAATTTGCTGAAAACTATACAGGGAAGCTGTTGAATATTTTGTAACTAATTTGACTGGGCGCCGTTGCTGCCTATGGCAGCAACAGCGGCCAGTCAAATTAGTTTCAAAATATTCAACAGAATATTTATTAAATAGTAAAAGCAAACAATTTGTACAACAACGCATAGACCGTCTTCAAATATGCGTTCGTGACGTACTTATCGACGTCATTCATAACGTCATTCATTATGATGTCATTGTAAACACCACGCAGTTCATTATGACGTCATATGATGGGTGGGTACTCTGGAAAGGTGAATTGCTGTGGCCTTAGGGCATTAACTGTTCGGAGTAATCATTGTAGAGCCGACGTATACTATATAGTATCCAAACTACACACAATTAAATCGGTCACAAATTTCAATATGTTATAAAATTAGCTAGACATTACACATATAAAACGACCTGGCCGATTGTTTTCAATATTGTAACCTATTAATTCCTAACACTTTCCCCAATAATGTCCAGGAATCTAGGCTTCCTTGACATAAGCTGTTGTGTATTTAAAAACATAATTTGACGTAAGAGATGTTGTTGCCATAGGGATCTCAGCTCTCCAAGTCAGATATTAGTTTCAAGATACTTAGCTGAACATTAAGAAAATAGTTTTTCATATCTTGTTTTTCAATTTTGAGTTTGAAAGGTCGATAAACTTATGGTCTTAAAATAACATATTAATAGATTAAGATAAACTGTAATTATCCGGCCTTTGTCACAGTCATCATCATTAAATGCAAACTGGGTTCGTTATGTAGAAAATGGCCCTTGGCTATAGAGGTCCTACTTATAGCGCTCAACGGTCTTCTAAAAGAACCGCCGATGCGCTGCACTCCACGTCTATTAAGCCGTCATTATGTGACCATTCAAAGCGTCCAAAGCTCTCATGCGCGAGACGGGACTTTACGAGATTTGATACGAGATTAGGGCGGATAACCCTTATAACGGCTCCAAGATCGCATGATTTTAACGCCTTCCTGTCCCGACCGGAGCTAGTCCTTCCCTACATCAGCCATTGACCCATGTCCAGTCAAATCATTATGGGTGTAGATCGTAAACCTGATATAGCGAAATACTGCTCAGATTAATTGTAATATAATCAATGAAACTCGCGGACATAATACTCTTGCCTGATTTTCCCAGGCTAATCTCAACGAAACTCGATAGTTATCTCTAAAATGCTATCTGGCAATACAAGCATGTTATCTCATAATCTCATCTGGCAACACCGACAAAGACGATGTGCGTAAGAAATCTTAAAATCTGCAAAAGTCTTAAAACCCACAATGCGAAAAAATATATATTAAAATTATTTAAAATTGTAGCCATTTAAAATTAGAATGACGAAAGCTTGAAAGCTATTCTACTTAACACAATAATTTCTTACTGTACATATTTACCTGCATGGTTTAGTATATATGAAATTATGAATGGACTCAAACTGTTAGAATAGAAGAAATACTACATCTTACCATGATATCACAGGTCAATGGGCCGGTATTGGGCCAATACCGGACTAATACGGCCCAGTATTAGCTCAGTACCCGCCCAGTAACCTGCGTTATCATGGTATAGTCTGCTTGGCCATGTAGCAAAATAGCCTCAAGGAAGATCTTTTCGCCAAAACGGATTTTTATATGGCACCTTGAATTATGAAATATTTATCAATTTCATCTGCGCTATGAAGCGGCAATTTTGATTTTTGGTGCTTCCAAAGATGACAAGTCATGACATTTGCCATTCTCTACGAAATGACCCAGTACATGTTTTCCCCAGACACAATGTTAGCCGTACCTTAGGTTTATTATGGGACAAGAGGATTTCTGGATAGATTATGCATGTTCATGGAACCAGCTACATCGACATCTACTGGTTGTGTGGCATCTTTTCTTTCTATCCATCAATGATTCACTAATGTAGCTGTTAATCGTCTGACTGTTTTTTGCAGACAACATATTATAGGGGTTATATCTCCGGACCTGCTAAACATTTTGTAAACAATTTGACTGAACGTTGTTTGTGGCTAAGCTACCAACAACTTTCAGTCAAATTGTTTTCAAAATTTGCATAACAGCCTGGTCATCGATTATGATGACCATATCTCTGCCATCAGTGCGGTTAATCACAGGTTGGTAAATTCCGCGCTCGCTTTTATTCCCCAAACAGATGTGACCATCATCCTTGATTGGTGTCCATGTTTCTGAGATTTTCGTCTGCATCACTTTCGTTTGAGCAGGGCGTATTGCACTACAATTGTATATTTATACACATCACGTGCAAAGAAGTAATATAATGATCTGTTTATAGAGTATCTTTAGCTACTCACTCCGATCCCTTTGGTCAACAGCACAAAACCAGTGGCCATTTGAGGGATCCGTTCTGCCACTCAAGTATTTAGCTTAGCCTATAACTAAAATATGCCACATATTGGCTGACGTCGCAACTAATAACCTAGGGCCAGCACGAAAGGGGAAAATGTTCAACAGTAACCGTCTGAATCGCATGTCTCGTGAATTTGCAATTTAATAAACATTCTCCTGAATATTTTGAAACTAATGTGTCTTGGAACTGTTGCTGCCATATATAGCTACATTGAGTTTGATATTTTGGGAATTCATGGTTCAAAATGCTGAAATGATTTCAAATGAGAATACAGAGTGGGTGGAGCTTAGCTAAAATGGATCCGGCCTATATTGTCAACATACACGGATCCTGCATAGCAGACACGCCGTCTGGTGGACGTATACGTCAAGAGGAATGCGCATCGTTCGCCATGTTAAATGTTTGTCATTTTGTTGTCGATGTCGTCAGCATAGTTTGGTGTACACATATGAAATACCATTCAACACATCAACACATATTTCAGAACGGTAGTAAAGCAATTTGTGGCGGTGTGCTGCACTGTCCAACCTGACTTGACAGTGTATCACCAAAGAGGTGCTCATACCTCATAACATTGTTGAGGGCCTTGCTATCAATAGAGGGATCCTTTTCTAGCTATGCCCCGCCCATTTCTTGTCAAGCTCCGCCCATGTTTTGTATGTTTTGGGATTGATTTATATACTTTGAATCCTGAATTCACATAATCCCAATTTCAAGGTAACAACTATGCAGGTAACCTGTTTAATATTTTGAAACTAACTTGACTGGGTGAGCGCCCAGTCAAATTAGTTTCAAAATATTCAGCAGAATGTTTACTAAATAGTAAAGACATTTCCGTACACTTGACGGACTATTCAATGTTCATGACGCACCTAGATATGTCACTCATTGCGCATTTTATTATGACGTCACCCTACATGTGGCGTAATTGATTATGACGTCATTTACTGAGTCCCAAATCGGATATATCCATTCTAGTTGGCCCCGGCGGACCCATGGTGGGAAACCAAACGTAGATTTGAGGTGTAAACAGCGTTACCGTATGGTTGAAGCGAAACTCAACGAACAGTTGAGGAAAAGTGGATGCATTTGATAACAAACGAAAACGATGGCATCGGTTTTTAGCTATATTTTATATTTTAGCTCGAAAATTAAGCATGCTATTAGCACCACGGAACACGCTGTTGTATGTTTAACCTAGAATAGCAATTCCTTCATTTTATTGCCTCAATGAATCTGGCAAAAGGCTACACACATCGTCTACTGCAATTCTCGAGTGGTTAATTTGTAACTTTATCGGACGATTTTGATATTAATTCACTAATTTAAAACCTTAGTTTACTGTTATTCGCACTATTAATGTGCCCCCCTTCTAATCCCGATACTCAAAACATTTGATTAAGTCGTAATTTCGAAAAGAATTACGTAATTTGGGGATAATAAAACCAACTCCGTTTCGATAGCAGTGTCTCTATATTAAAATGGCCTTGACCTTTAACCTGGTGACCTCCATGTCACCATCCTGTATCCTCTTGTCATATGCAACCATTTACTCAAGTTGTGTTCCATTAGGGTTATCCAATCCCAAAATATAACATGATAAGATTTGCTAAGTCTAAAAACTTAAAATTGAAAAAACACAATGTTTTGTAGAGGTCAGAATGACATTGACCTTGGACATTGTGACTTCAGTGTCAGCATACTGCTTCTTAACATTATAGGTAGCAATGTGTTCAAGTATAGTTCCAATAGGAATAACCAATCCTGAAAGATAAGCCAGGAAGTTTTGCTAAACACAAAAACCTAACATTGAAAAAACTAAGTTTTGAATCAAGGTTACAGTGACCTTGACATGTAACCTTGTGACCTCAGTATCATCATGCTGCTTCATCGCAGTATTGGCAACCACATAGCCAAGTTTAGTTGCAATATGATTAACCGATCCTGGACTATAAGCTGAGAAGCTTTGCTAAGCGCAAAAACTTAAAATGGTTGACGCCATCGTCGTCGCCGTCGCTGTCCGAAAAGGGACACATGTGGCATAATTTTTGCAACTGCTTTCGGGAAATAATTGTGATATTTTTTCTGAATTAAAATTTATTTTACAAACATACACTGATAATAAATATCGTCAAATGCGTCTAGAAATTGTACACTAAGTCTGACAAAGGCTTGGAGAAGGTGATTTCTGCAGAAAGTGAGAAAACAAATAAAGTTTGTCAAAAAACCATTATTGTAGGATAATATTTTTGGTACGTCATCTGTTTGATTAAGATGCGAGAAATTTGGCCATGGAAATTGTTTGATATTGTTTGTGAAGTAATTTTCTTTACGTATAGTTCGGAAGTTCATCACACCTCATTGCTATTCATGATGATGATGATGATGATGATGATGATGATGACGACGACAATGACGATGAGGATGATGGTGATGATGGTGATAACGACGACGACGACGACGACGACGACGACGACGACGACGACGACGACGACGACGACGACGATGGCAGCAATGGTTGACTTTTAAAAGCCATTTTCCTTAGTGAATAATTCAACTAACTAACACTAATTCAACACACCAATTATGTATTAATATAAAAGTCAATTTTTAATTCAGAAATAATTAAAAAAAAAAAAATTTAATGTCGTATTGTTCAGAAAAGACTTCCGATTCAAACCTTTCTTACCACCAGTAGCTTCCATAAGGAAACGTTTCAAAACGATTTCGTTAAATTCACAATCGATGCTATACAGTGCATAATGTAGAAAAGCCGAATCTGCACAGATAAGGCCTTAAACGTTTATGAAATGTTTTTCTTTTGGAGCGCACCACATATGCGATAGCGCAGCATGATTATTAAGTCCGCCATATTCTATTACTAACATAGTAGCCGCCAATAGACATCCATAACGTTCCTGTTCGTCGTGCTGGTTTCCTATAGCTGACAGACTTCTGACGAACGAGGTATGCCGTTACTATGGAGAGAACCGATCTGTCACTCAAGTATCTGACGTCATGATCAAATACGCCACTTGTTATCTGACCTCACAAGCAAAATGATATAGGTCCATTACAAAACAATATGCGTTTGCTGAAGCTACAATTTCAGTAACATTCTGCCATAGGCACCAACAGCCCGCAGTCAAATTGGTTTAAAAAATGTCAACACCCTGTCTGAATAGTTACTTTGAAATTGACATTCTGGAAGTTGAGGGTTCCAAGACTTCAAATCGATCCAATCAATCCTCCAAGGTGGGCGGGGCTTAGCCAGAAATTTACCTCCTTATTGGCATATCAAGTTCATAGATAATTCAAAAATTTCAATATGATGGTTCAATGTCCAATGATGCGCGTTAGTGTCGCGGTATTTAACCTATTCTCGTAACGAGTATTTGAACGTGGTCAGCTTAATAACGGTATCACCAGGGTCTCCAAACGTCACTATTGTGATACTCTAAGCCGTTCAAGTATACCTCATGAGTTTCAACTTTTGGTGGCAAGCCTGAAACAGACGTCTTTTGTTCTGCAACAGGACTGGCCATTTCATTGCTCCCAAATCTATTCTGTGGCGTTGTCGCAGAGCAGTGATCGACGTTGTCAGTTATGTATATATTATTATAAGCGGTTATGGGCAAACATTTACTGTCCACCTTATTGTTTCTACGAGCCTCGTTGTTGTAATTTTGATGATAACTTACGGACGTTGATCGCTCATTCAGCTGATTTCCTGTGTTCTGAAAAGGCGACACCGCGCAGAGCAACCGTGCTTGATTCTTGGCGGAATCCACAGAGGCTTTAAGACGCACACCAGCCTTCCTATCTAGGGATGTTCTGGGACAAGTACCGTTGCTAGAAACATAAAATTCTTCTGTCTCAAATAGTTCGTGTTGTTGTGCATAAATCTCAGGACTTGATATGCAACTTCCCTGGTTAATCCTACCTTTCGGTGACGCGGATGGCGTCATTAATTCTAAGACATTATTATTTCTGGCTACTGGTGGTTTCCCAGAAACTAGTGTTAATTGCTTTACTTTGCATTGATAGTTTACTTCACTGTTTAGACTTTGTTCCAACGTAGACGTACTAACACCAACGTATTTAATACGGTTGTTAGACGGTTCAAAAGACGATAACAACTTTGCCAGGTCATCGACGTTGGACAGAGCTGTAGTCTGGTTTGTGGATTGAATGGCGCTGACCACATCCAATAAACACGCATTATAACCATGTTCGTATGCCGATAGATTATTCCGTTCATGTGATGTTTGAGAGCTGTTAATCTCTGTCTGTAACGCCTTTAGATAATCCACAGTCATTTCCAAAATGTCTGCTTTCTCCAAACGCGGATTCTGCGGACTCTGAAAAATACGATAAAATGATGTGAAATTACCTTTGCATTTGTCCGTAGGCCTATTGTCAACTTTATCATCACTCAAGTTCAAGTTCTCTTTATTATATGAAGTATGTAGCACAATATACTATAGCATCCCAAGATAAATATATGTCAAAGGCCGTATGTCCCGTATGACGGCTTTGGAAGAAAGCTTTGACTATTAACCACCGGAATCCCAAGTTCCATTCCCTTCGCATGATAACAGATGACCATTTTTTATACAATGATGCCGTTAGATGTGCTTTCAAAGAGACAAACAGCGTATGGTGACGATGTCTGTAGTATGCAGCAGGTTATCGTTTACTAGCAACTTACCCAATTTGGTACAGTACAGTTCAGTTCAGTTAGATTACATCCATAGGCCTACTTTTATTAAGTATGTGGGTATCTGTCATATATATAGTGAGAAGGCGTAGTACAATGATAAGTATCATCTATTAGAATGCCAGCAGTATTGTTAATGCTATAATCGGCATCATCGTCAATTCGCCATTGTGATTATTACATTATTATGGGAATTTTTAGTCATTGCCCATTAGCAGAAAAAATATATTCTTGACAGCTGTTCATTGTGTCCAACAGACGTATTTTATCTGCTTTATTATATAAAGATATGCGCCCAAAATTGAATAGCCATCTCAATTGAATTGTATTTTTTTTTAAACTATCTGTCTATAGTGATCATTATTTGGTCAAACGCTGCTGTGCACTGTGCGTGTGTTCGTTCGTACGTATGTGAGTATGGACATACAGATGCGCGGTAAGATCACTTACTTGTTTTTCTCTGGCCTCCAGGACGATAGTTTTCAGTTCTTCCAGGCAGCCATTGATGCGAGCACGTCTTCGCTTCTCTATCATGGGCTTGTTTTGCTAGTGAGAAAATAAATACACAGAAACGCTTGCATTCTTACCATCATATTATCAAGATGTGTAGTGGCGGGACCCGACATGTCACTCAAGTATATGACGTCATAATCAACTACGCCACTAATTAGCTGACGTCATCATTAAATGACGTATAATCCCGTCAGGAAAATAGAAAGGTCCGTCACCGGTGTAAGAACTTTTTAAACATTCTGTTGAATATGTTGAACTTAATTTGACTGTTGTTGCCATAAGCAGCAACAGACCCCAGTCAAATTAGTTTCAAAATATTCACCAGCTTAACTGTATAGTTATCTCGAAATTTAGATTCTGTTTCAAAGCGTTAAACCAATTCCAACGCGCGTATAAAGTGGGCGGCGTTTATCTAGAAATAGGCGGGGCATAGCTAGAAATGGATTCTTATATACAGAAATCCGATGAACGCTTTGAGAACAGTCTGAAAGCTAGACGCTGACGCAGGACCATAGCTTGCGGATGGGTGGGTTGGGGCGAGGTGGGGCGGGGGCGGGGTGGGCTGAGGGCGGCAGCTACCCCTTGAGATTAGTGAAGTGTATTTTGAAAATACTCATTCTCTAAGAAAAAAATGTTTAAATAAAAGTCAGATAGCTCCATCGTCAGTTAAACGTACTTATTTACCTCCATAAATGCAAGAGTCTCTAGGAGAGCATCTAGATATCCAAAATTGTCCGGGTTAGGACTTCGAAACCCCGTCTTACCATTTACACGCACGCACGCACGCACGCACGCACGCACGCACGCACGCACGCACGCACGCACGCACGCACGCACGCACGCACGCACGCACGCACGCACGCACGCACGCACGCACGCACGCACGCACTCACGCACGCACGCACGCACGCACGCACGCACGCACGCACGCACGCACGCACGCACGCACGCACGCAGGGTCCATGGGACGGATTTACAGCATCCGTCTAATTAATAAAACGAAGCAAGAAAGATGACGTAGGTTTATATGGAGGAAGTGGGAAAATGAGAGACGTTGACACTCCAACCCCACCTCACGCGTGATAATGAGACAATGCAGTGCTATTCCTTAATGTCAAACATAATGTCCCGCCAATCAACTCTACTGCGTTGAGTGGATAGCAATAATCGGTGAATACCCTTATTTATTTAGCTTTACAACGTAGCTTTCCATGGGTGTTAGAACGTACTTGGACCTTGGGAGGGTAGTGGTGGTGGTGGTGGCTGAAGCATGGAAGAGGTAAAAACCTAGGGCGCTAGAGGAATACACTACTCGAGAGGAAAACCCTGAGAGCCCTTTGCCCCATCCCGCCCCACCTCACGCGCCCACCCCTGTTCCTGTTCCTGCGCATATGCCTAACTATATGAAAAATCACTGTCATTTTGTCCAATAAGCGGTATGGGTTGATATTCTAATACTTTATTTATTTTATTTAATAATAAATAATTAACTTTGCGTTAATACTCACCCGTCGCGATATTGGACAATGGTCGTCGTGTATCGTATCCTGATTATCCATATCAATAGCTGTTTTTGTTTTAGAAAAAATACACTCTTATATTTTCCCTACTGCAATCTTAAACAGCGCGTATACCTAATCCGCCAGCAACTACAGACTTTCACGAGTAGATTCTGAAACTAAACGAAGAATACGAAGAGGTTGACGTAACCCACCCTATCTGCATGCGGGTGGTGGGTAGGAGGGACATCCTTCTCGCCCACCTTTGTCATATAAGTGTGAAAATAAACTCGTTGCAAGAGAGTCATGCAGCGACGTGCGCACGGGCGCGGGGAAACCTTACGCGCAGGTAACCGTAGTTTGCGCAATTTTACAGGAATAATTGTCACCAATCTTTTCTTAGAGGCACGTTTCGGTTAGAATGGCCAGTGCATAATGTTATCCAATATGTTTAATTGCCCACGTACTGATTGTGTCCATCTCCAAGCTACGAGGGACGTGTTCTTTACAAAGAAGCTCACGTTTACCCGGGGGTAAAGATTAGACAATACAGTGCAATTTCCTTCCAGTAAAAAAGAACTTACTTTCCTGATTTTTCTTTCTCCTTACATCCACTTTCATTCCGGATTTCACATAAATTCACTTTTCGACATTAATAAGTATAAAACGTGCTGAATATTCTGAAAACGTTGTGAATGAAAGTTGTTGCTAGCTCCGACCTGAGACACTCGCGATAAGTAATTCAGTTAAATTGCTTGCAAATTGCTATGTGGTAGTACATACGATATTCGACGTGTATGTAAAATGAAATCGACAGAACCCCTCCTCAATGATTTGAGTTGCATAAGAATTCAGAGAAACCGTCTTTCTATGTCAGTGAACAAAGTAAGTAGGATTTTAATTTGAGAGAATTCTCAGCTTTAAGATTATTGTGCTGAAATTTAAAGGATAACTATAGATGCCGTTTTGACAGACTAGTGACCACGTGACGGAGTCGCTCGTGCGCGGCACGTGTTTGGGTCTAACATCCGCAGGCACGCATTGAACCCAAACAATATATGCTAGTCAGGCGTAGTTCCTAGAAGCTGTTAGGTAAGGTGGCTGTTAAATGTTATCTTCAATTGCGACGACGACAACGACGACGCGACGACGACGACATCACTCATGCGACGACAATATCAGATGTTAATATCGGACCTGATTGTTGAACCCTTAAGCCAATTAATGATATGAATAATAGAAAGAGGTTTATAATGATGCAAACTATCCACATCTCACAAGATCAACGCATCTTTGAGTCAACGGACTCCTGCAAATTAGTTAATGACTACTGACTAAAGCTCCCAAATCTCACCACCACGCCTTTGAAGTGAATCCTGCCCACCGCACCCACCCCCACCAACACAACATTCTGAAGCAGAAAACCGTTGCTTTTAGATGTTGCAATAAAGGTTGGATAGGCAGAAACTTGGGGAGTCGAAGCGAAGCTCTAATAAATTAGTTTTAAATTAGTTTAGCAAATTTTGATCGAATTTCTGGCGGCAAAGCCACATAGCATACTCTACACAAATGTTTTCTCTATTGTTCATTTGGGGCTGGGAATTTAGTGGTGGACCTAGTGCTGTTTGAGGAGCAAGTCAAATAATAGAACTTTTCGGGGGATTTATCACTTACCCCTTGCATAAATAACGGCCAAACTTAAAGAGAAATTCCAGTGAAAATCGGTAATAAGTCAACTAAAAATATACTATTATCCGAAATAGTTGCCGCAGGAAAATATGAAATATACTGTCCATTGCCGAGAAATAATAAAATGAATACGCTCGAAACGGTCGAAAACGAGACTCCTTGGGCGCATCCATTTTCTCGCAACGAGAGTGAGAAACCGCGAGATTACGACGTTTGTTACGCACCAGCAAAATATCGCCAGTGCTTTAGATTTACCTGTTTACTTCGCGTTATGAAGGGCCGAATGTTAATTAACCAAATTGGCCAGATTCTGTTAGGAAAATCAGAAAATTTCCTTATTGAATGTCCATTTTCAGGTCAAGCGAAGACTATTTTTGAAAATTGGCCACTGGAATGGCTGGTTCGGTTACAGAGACAGTCATTCTAGTGGTACATTTTCAAAAATAGTCTTCTCTTGGACTACAAACGGACATTCCCTAACTTGACGATTGCAGAGGCCAGTTCTGGCATGAGACGGTGAAATCGCAACATGCAAACAATCATGGAAATGGCACAGCAATTAGAAATTTAATGCTTTCACACTATTGAAATCCAGCGTTATTAATCATTTACAACGTTTACTCCCGATTTTAAATAACCATGCAGAGTGTTGAATATTCTGAATTAAATTTACCTGGGATTATGTTGCAGTAGCTTCCAAACAAATTACTTTCACACAATATGCAGGGTAAATTTTAAGCCTTCTGCTTTTCTGGCCTTGAAAGAGTTAACTAATTGATCCCAATTTCAAAATGTTGACCCATACTTACTGCCTGTTGAATATTTTGAAACAGGAATTTGGCTGGAAGCAGAAGTTGCAATAGGCAGCAACAGTTTTCAGAGAAACTACTTTCAAAATTTATTCAACTAGCATATTTTTTACGAATTTGTTGTAACTGGTTGATTGCACACATGCTCCTGCCATAAACCTTTAATGTTTTAAAATAGAATATGCCAATTTTTGACAATTTAACGCTGCAGTTGCTGGCGCGATCATCGAGACACTAATTGCATTTTAATTTCCTCCAAACACTGGCAAAGTGTCAGTTGCTTAGCTAGTACGCTAATTATCCAGAAGTAAATGCTGTAACATGAGCAACAAGATTTACCTCCCCTGGTTACTGCTATCCTAGACTATGTAGTGAGCAGGCGTGTCGGTGACGTCAGCCGCTTAGCCAAAATGTCGCCTCTATCTACAGGTTATGTTAGCCATTTAAATTGTGGATATCTTTTTTATTTGTTGGCATACAAGTGTGCTCTTGATTTCAAATTAATGCGGAGAATTAGTACTTTACGCCAGATGCACAAAATCTCCCAGTGGAATATCCCTTTAAGAAACAAATAAGGTGGCTAAATGTGAAAAGCGACTACAATAAAAATTGAATACTTAAACAATGTACAGCATTTGGTGTTGGTACGTATACGCGGAGATTAGGTTGTCAGACGTTACATATGCCTAAAGTAAGACATAAACATAGTTTCATTTTAACAAATATGACTAAGAATGTATATTAAAAACATACGTGCGGCCAGAACGAAAACCGCGGCTACACATTTGTATTGTATAAAGTTCACCATATTTATGTACGATGACTGGACTTTCTACTTAAAGAGTTGATTGAATACCAATCAAAGACACTAATCAAAATAGCTCTATAAATCAAAATTCTGCGCAGAATTTACTTGCAAAGTTTAACTCTGAAGATCAGACTACACCAATCGTGTCAACCAATCAGCGTCGCGTTGTCTTAAGCGTATGTATGTGGATTGAGTACTCGTGCATTGATCTGTCAGTTGAACACGGAATTGAATGCTTAAATGGAGACGATGATAGCTTACGGAAATTGCCGATTAAATTATTTTACTACAATCATTGAAACAATGTCAATATACGGATTCATTTCTAGCTTTGGCCCGCCCATTTCTAGCTTTGGCCCGCCCATTTCTAGCTTTGCCCCGCCCATTTCTAGCTTTGCCCCGCCCATTTCTAGCTTTGCCCCGCCCACTTCTAGCAAAACTCCGCCACCGACTTATATACTTTGGACCCTGAATTCCCAGAGTCATAATCTCTTTTTTATCCCTATTTCAAGGTAACTATAACGGTAAGTTGTTGACTATTTTGAAACTAATTTGACTGGGTGCTGTTGCTGCCATGGGTCTTGATGTTGGAATTCCGTGAATTTAGGGTTCGATCGATAACAACGCGCAGAACGTGGACTAGCTCGAAATGGATCCCTCTATTATCTTGAATGGCGTGTGGTTAGGCTCCCTGGTATACAGGTCACATTTACACCAGGTTCAAGACGGTTATAGATTGTTTCTAGCGGTGGATCTTAATTTGAAACTTTGTTTCTTTGCGGTTTTTATATTTCAACCATCAACAACTTATAGTGCTCCAGGAGTCAAAAAGGGGAGAGACTGACTGCATGTTAAATGGAGCTCGAAATGGATCCCTCTATTATCTTGAATGGCGTGTGGTTATGCTCCTGGTATACAGGTCACATTTACACCAGGTTCAAGACGGTTATAGATTGTTTCTAGCGCTAGATCTTAATTTGAAACTTTGTTTCTTTGCGGTTTTTATATTTCAACCATCAACAACTTATAGCGCTCCAGGAGTCAAAAAGGGGAGAGACTGACTGCATGTTAAATAGAGCAAGAAAGCTTGGTGTGTTGAGATCAGTGTAATTGAAATCACGATATCCTGGCCTAATCGAACTTTAATTAGTGATCCTCGTTTAACCCGTTAACACTCATCAGCCAAAAACGGCTTCTGCAGTTGTCTTGCGAAATGTCCATTTGCAGACCAAAAGAAGACTATTTTTGAAAATTTACCACTGGAATGACTGGCTCGAGCCAGTCATTCCAGCGGTAAACTTTCAAAAATTGTCTTCTCTTAGTCTGCAAATGGAAATTTCCAATGAGAAAATTGAAATTTTCTTGAATAAATTCGACCTTAAGGGTTAAGCACATTTTTCAGCCGCTATGCCTACATTTTATTCTAGCCTACCAGCATACAGAAATGGGCCACTCAGTACAACCGACAGTGCCCTTGACTCGAAAACTTTCTAAGTCATATATTTATTCATATTGGCATTGCCCTTGCTGATTTTTCTATCTTATGACATTTTGACCGCATTCAATTATTAGTTGGTACTGCTTATAAGTAGACAGTATGACTAATAGAATTGGTTATATGGTATTGTGGTTAGTAGGGGAATAGAGGAATGGCATGGGGATGACAAACGTGTTGGGGAAATACTGTCAATGGCGCGGAGCAGATGGGTGTTCCCCGCCTCAGCCGCGGAGTGACTCTCATTAGCTATACGTCTAAGTCAAATTGAGAGGTTCCACAACTTTACCTTAAGTAGCTCCACATGGGTTAGGCCTATAACAAACCATTTTTGGCATAGCACCGTGTGTAGGATATTTGATATCGATGCTATCTTGTGTCTTCATATTTGTTATCACTTTGTGTGTTAGTATACATACATCCTGACTGTAGATTTATTATCGTTTTGTGCGTGAATGAATGGAACTTCGTCACCCCTGTGGGTGCGTAAGGGATGATGGCATTATGCAGAATGGTGTTCGACCATATCAATTCAATTCAATTCATCAGTTTATTACTCCCATTCATAATACACTCCCCCACCTCACCCCCTACACAGCCCACACACCCTGGTATGTATTACTTCGATAGGGTCTAAGTTACGGATTATTTATTGCATAAAACCTAGATATTATTGCGCATAGCTCAACAGCTAACTTTACCAAATTTAAACTGTTAAATTTATTAGGGTTTTATATAGCCCGAGGCCACACTAATTATTGCCTGAATGTGACCTCTTATACTGATTCATACACACTTCGCACTTATAGCGTTGGCTATTAAATGAATAGGCAACTATATATGTTACATAATTATTACTAATTAGGCTAATTAATCGGCTTAACGCTTAATATTCATTCATTATATATATCAAACTAATAATCGACAAAATATACGACTTTATGGAGATAATCATTTTCTCCAAATGAGGAAATTCATTGTACAGTTAAATATTAAACTACCGATCGCCCACTCTTGCTTTTCATCTCTCACCCCTGTCCGCGTAGCCACACCTATCTCAAGTCTCTGACTTGACTTGACTTGACTTGGATTGACTTGGATTGACTTGAAAGCGCGCGGTTTGCCATTTTCGGACATAGCGCGCACATGTGAGAATACAGAAGAGCAAACACACCATCAATTTAAACTATAACTTGACAGTTAATATTATTATAATTCTACGTAAATAAATCATATAGTTATTCCGACTAAATGGCCGACTTGAATGGGGTCGAAATTGCACTATATAAAACCAAAACTGGTAACAGATTAATTATTTCACGAACATTGATAATTCAACAAAAAATATGGATATCTGATAGGGTGTCCGGAAATCCAGAGGTCTAATAAAAATCCGTATTTTTCGGATAGATCCGGAGAGATGGTCGCCTTGATTTTATATGAGCAAGGAGACTGGCAGAGCCTAAATCACAGACTTGAACAGAGACGGTAATAACACATGACTATACGTGAACTTTATTTATCTCATCACAATCTCACCGACCCACCAAACCCACCTCTCTCTCTCCCTCCCTCCCTCCCGCCCGCCCGCCCCGCCCCGCCCAGCGGTGTTGTGGTGGTCATCATGAAAATATTACTGTATCACTGTTGGGCAAAATTATTTGCCTCTCTCTCTCTCTCTCTCTCTCTCTCTCTCTCTCTCTCTCTCTCTCATATAAATACTCAATATGATGTACATGTATTATAATATTTAATCTGTTTATACGTTTACTTTGTTATTTTGTGTATATGTTTATGTTTGCCGCCTATACATTTTTTCTGTAGGGAGAGGGCTTTTCTAAGTTTCGAACACCTTGTGGCCAATCCCATTGTAATATATGCAATAAAATATGTTTAAAAAAAAAAAGAAAAAAAAAAAGTTCAATGATCGCTTTTGAGAGTTTCACACTCTTATGTAGTAACAATTTCAAAGCAATCATTGGCTACCGGTAGCATAATCAGTTTAGTATTTTGATGCTATTCTTTTAATCTGACTGGGAATCGCTTCTGTCAGTATGTTTGACAGAATATTTATTAAGATGTACATAATTGTTTGTCGATGGTGTCCAGGGTCAGTAGGTTGAGTGAGCTTGTGTGTCGTTAATACCGCACACGCACGCGCTCTCGGAACCTACTTGCCGTCTTTATCTAAATGAAACACGAGCTAGACATAGTGCCGTCATATGTGAAGTGCCATATTGTCCAACCTTTGCTGGTCTTAGAGCAAGTGGTTGATCACTGACTGTTTCCCCGTGACAATCGATCATACTTTATTTGACCAACCAAGACACGGTCTAGGTCTATATACTGAGTTTAAATACACGGCTTTAAATCTAGCCTAAATCACATATATGCTACTTTAAATAATTTCAATTAAATTGGCTGCGAAGGCGATTGTTTCTAGACAATTTATTTTTAGAATATTTTGATATTTATTGCGCTACATTGAAAATTAGGTTTTGATTACTTCAGAATGAAATTGGTTCGCCTAATAAAACGCGCTTTCCGATCAAACTCAGTCACGCTTTCTCGAGGAAACCCCAATTCTCACGAATCGTTACGTCAGACGCACTTTGTACAGCGATCACACCTGTGTTTGCTCGACGACTACATTACTTATCTTTACATGGCATGAATGGTCATTGCAGCGACTGAACAAACGAACGGACGTGGTCAAGTGCCCAGTCTCGCGACCAGAATCCTAGATACTCCACCGGTAGCCTAGAAACCAACTGAACGGGAAAATTTGCTTAGCGAGCCAATTAGTTTTCATTCCCGATTTCTGACCCAGTAAATAATAAACCCGTTTATACACGCACGTGCACATATACACACGCGCACAAACACGCCGATACGATTTTGAAATCTGTTTCAAAGGTCCACATGCACTGATTCATACATCCTGAAATCTAGAGCGTATTCCGCTTTAATCACAATGTCAATAGCGCACACACCCTGAAACCTAGAGCACGTGAATGGGAGTGGGGACTTTATGCTGACAAAGCCCATGGTTTCGGAACTAATGTGACCCCGGATGTGAGGGAGGAAAAAAATTAATGAAGGGGTAGATAGAGAGGCGGAGGTAGCGAGACATAGTCAAAGCAAAAGAAAAGTCCTTATTTTCAAAATCGTCAATAGGGTATTTCTTAATTATCACACAGTTTGTAGCATACAATGGGCAGAGCAGGAATTATTTCCCCTCCATTTCAAAGCAATCATACAAGTACGCTTTTGGATATTCTTTGAGAAATCTGTTGTTTTCTGTCAAAGTCACATAATATTTCTCTAATCAATCTCACGATTCTCTCTGCAACCACCCTTATCACGCTACCAAAGCCCAACAAGCCACTAGCCTCAGCCAATCTACAACCCATTGTGTTCATCAACAGCTCATCGAAAATCCTATCCAATGTTGTCATGCATTGAGACAAGAGCGATAACTGGATCCTGTCAGGGTACATGGGCCCAGCTTCCAAGACATCGCATGGGTTCAACGCATGCGTGTGTCAGTTGTCAGGTCTAAACTTCCACAAAATTGGCAATAATATGTCACCAGCCTTCGACATAATTAAACTATTAAAAATCCTAGATGTACTACATCAGACCAATAGCAATGAAGATGAGCTGCGACTAGTGAGCCTACTACGAGTCAAGACAGTGAAGTCTACAAAGGTTGGGACACCAATCGACTACCCACAGCTATCCCCTGTGCTTTTCACATGCTACCTTGCTGAAGCCTTGAAATCGGTGAGGTAAAATTACACATGACCAAACCCCAGTGTCAATCCTGGTTGTATGTCGTGTATGTCGCTAGAGATGGAATATGCCGAGGATGTAGACTTCATAAACAAGGAAAAGAAGCCCAATGATGAAATTTTCTTGATAGCTGCAAGCAAACTAAGAGATGGGAATCTCTTCATGAATGAATCCAAAACAGTCACCCACATATACTGGTCGGCAAAGCATAAAACTACAAAATGACGATTCGCTTCGTGGCGAGTAAAAGCAAAATCCTACGTTCACTACTCTGTAATACTTTTAACATTGCTGCACGCAGCATCATGGGAAAAATACTCTTCTACTCCTTCTAGAAGCTGTGGATTCTTAGATCAAAGATGCCCATGACAAAAAGACTACGTTTGTGCATCGCATCCTGCGAATCTTTGATGTTATATCACTGTAACAGCTGGGCAGCTGCAAAGACAGCTCTAGACAAACCTTATGCCTGCCATCGCAAACACATTCTCATCATCACTGAACACCCATGGCTGAACAGCATAATTTCCAACGATGCACAATCAAAATATGCAATACATCGCCGCTGTCCGTCAAAGTCTCAACAAAAATGGTCCATGTTCGGCCATGCTAACGATGCCAGAAGACACACCTGCACAGAGAGCCTTGGAATTTGCCCTACTGGGAGCCAGCAAATATAAATATCATCGTCATCATCATCATCATCATCATCATCATCATCATCATCATCATCATCATCCATCCATCCATCCATCCATCTCCTCCTTCTCCTGCTCCTCATAAGAGTCGTTGCCTACTCAAAAGATTCAACTTCACGTATATATCTACAACGATTGAAGTTGTCCAGTCTTACTGTTATCTTGGAATTGTATTCACTGCACCAGGTAGTTTTAAAGCAGCCTGTGAAAGAAAGACTTAGTGATCAAGCTTCTAAGGCTCTTTTAAAGCTTAAAGTCATCAATGTACAAGATAATGTCAGCAGTGCATTTATACGGTTTCAGTCCCTAATTATGCCTAATTTTAGCTACTGTAGTGAAATGTGGTGTCCCTTCTCTATGAAGGGCATAAATGAGCACAATCTGGCCAGTTAGAAAATTCCTGATGAAAAGGTATTATTGAACTTTTGTAAACACATTCTCGGGGTCAACAAAACTACTAATGCAGCAGTAAGAGCCGAGCTGGGCAGTACACTTTATTGGTTACTCTTATACTGAGATCCGCTAAATATTGGCGTAGACTTTTAGGCCAAGACCCAACATCTCTTAAGTACCGGGCCTACGTTTCCTGTCATTTCATGCATAGTAATTAACAACTGGGCTACTTATATGCATACCCTATGGCAGTCCTTTGCCTGTCCTGAAGTCTGGTATAACCAGCGTTCTAAACATAAACATATATATTTGGGGGAACATATTTTTTTCATGGCTGGAATATAGAAATCAATTTTTTTAGAGTCTAGAATTCTGATTAAAATGTGTCATATCCTTGGTATAAATTGAGCTAAAAGCCTACATTTTATGTCTATACCCCTGTTCCTTGGGTCTGTCTTTCACATAAACCGTTTTAGATGGTCAAAATTAATGCTTAGATCACATTCTGGGTATACCTCTATCCCAAAACGCCTTTTCACCATGTCCGCCTATAGGCCATACGCCACAACACTCCCACTACCAGTCTATATATATACAATAGCTATATATTTTAATTCAGTAGATATATTAGTCAAACATTTAAAGCATAATCTACATTAAATTACATCGTACTACATATATTCACGTCATATTTATTATTTATCGTCTGCCCGCGATTCTGGTAAATGCCTGACTTGTCCATTTCACAAATAATAACTAAACTGAAGGAAATTTTACTTCCATCCCTTCCACCCATCCACCCTTTCTTTCTCTCACGCACATACACGCACATACACAAGATGGCAGAGTGCGTATTCTGTGACCAACATCTTTAAATATGATAGTCGACATTCTACAGGTACATCATTTTCGTACAACGGTAACTGTTTGTTTTGTGGGATGACAGACAAGTACGGAGGCAAGAAAAAAGAATTCCAATTACTAACAGTCTAAACTAAAATTTTTTAAGATGACTTACATGAAATTTGCGCAGGTTGGTCAGACAAGTGGTCTGAAACTGTGAAAGGGAGGGTTGCATTTGTAAATGACCTTCATTCCGCTGATGCAGTCTACCACAAGTTATGCAATGGGAACTTTAGATCAAGAAAGCAAATTCCAAAATGTGTTCAAGATCAAGACACTATCGTTCCTCCACCGTCCAAAAGACAGACAGGGGGGGGGGGGCGGCACAAGGTATGTCACGCACAAATGCATTGGCAACAATTATGGAGGATCTCCCTCAAATTGACGATGAACAGACCACGATTGGCGACCCCATTAATAGGATGAGAGATTACCTAGCCAGTGAGGAATCATATAGCTGTCGGTACATGAAGAAACAACTTTTGCAACATTTAAGAGAAGAAATTATCATCAGTGAGAGTGTCGTATTAAAACATTGTCAATTTCAGAAGAACAGCATCACCAATCATCCATGACTTCTTTTGTCAACCGCGTCTGATGGCGTTAACAGAAGACAGAATTATAAAAGCAGCACTAGCTTGGACATGCCCACTGTGACCACATCAATTTCATTACTTCCGCAGTCTTTACAACTCTTGCTACGTACACTATTTGTTTGAAAAGACAGGGAAATGAAAATGTGGTCACTTGGTCATGATATTATCTAAGCTGCAAGGCCACGTGCACATATTTTGCCACCTTCGGATTGGTCTTGGTGTTGAGATGCATCATGATTTTGCATCGAGGTTCCTTATCGATCCGCTAGATACACATGGGGTTAGCTGCACTTATACAGAGGTTCAGAAATATGAGAGAAGATATTTCTGGCTTCATCCCAGGTCATTTTATGCAATATGTCTCTGATAGTGTCGATCATAACATCCGGACCATTAATGGGCATAACAGCTTCCATGGCATGGGCTTGGTATCGTGCATTACACAAATAATTGACAGAGCTTCTGTAATACCTCGTATAACAGTGTCAGCAAAAGGACCTAGCCGAAGTTGGACGGATCAATATTGAGCACTATCGCCAAAACATTCATGGTTTTGAAGTATACAGCACTTACGGAACAATCAGAGGAAGCACGGGTATCAATTGTAGACATGCTATGGAAAATCTCACTGTCTCATTTTAAATGTCCAACACAGGGATGGTCTGGGATGGCTAACATCCTGTTCGATACTCAGTGATGTTCTTACCCACGATTGACATGGATCCAGGTGATTTGACATGCTTAAACTCAACATTGCAATTTATTTCCAAACATACCGTGCGTTATGATGTAGCCCCTGTTCTGACATTTGTCCAACATTTGTGGTGGAAAACGATGGCCATCATTGAAAATGAGTCAAACTACAATCAATTGAAATCAATTGTTCTCAGACTTGTCGGTTTTCATATTTTGATGACCATTTGATGATCCCTGGACATTTAATGTCCGGCTCCGGTATGGAGGAGGAGCTGGGACTGGTATTTACAGCGAACACCATACCAAAATTGGTCAATGGGAAGGTAGATGCACGGGATATTCGTGGATATTTTCTCATTGATGGCGCCTTGAACACCCTGCTAAGCAACGGCAAAGAACTTTGCACTAAAATTGCCAAATGAACCAAATGAAGACGAGCCGACTTCTCGTGAATCTTTAAAGGATAACTAATCCCATCTCTTGATAGCTATTCGGGTGATCTAACACGCCGGTCATAAACTAGCCAGGTAATTTTAAGCTTTTTATCACGCCGCGAAGGAAAGATATTCAGGATTTAGTAGTTAAATGTTGGTACATTTCTACACCCTATGATGGCTGTCATGATTTACTTTTCAACCAATCAGTCATTGAGGCGCCAGCTATAGTTTGGCAATCTGGTATAAAAACAATCCTACAGGTAAGCTGTTGAATATTTTGAAACCAATTTGATTGGAAGTTGTTGCTGCCATAGGCAGCAACAACTTCCAGCCAAATTAGTTTCAGAGTATTCAATGGGATGAACATTACATAATAAAGAATGTGATGCATTGGAGCTTACGTGACATCACACATAATAGCTTGAGGAGTGATATGGAATCTATAAACCATATTCTATCGGTGCAATACAACATTTGAGATGAGATTAGCATCGCTTTAAACCATTGTGTTCCTGACCTGCCTGATGACCATGCTACAGCTGCTGACCTGTATGATAATGCGATGGCCGTTACAGAAGCGGGAATTAACGGCCCCACGAGTCCTTCAATTTGTAGTTGAACGGCTACAAGAGGTGAAAAGCCGAATGAGAGATCGCACATATCAATTGTGGTTCCAGTACATGGACATGATAGACTTGGTTTGTGCCTTCTTGCGATTAGAACGAACTGGGAACTGGAATTTGCATCTTGACACATTGGGTGATATGGTTCTATTCATGGCATCTTCTGGGCATAGCTTGTATGTCAAATTCCAGAACATCTACCTACAATACATGTACAAATCGGAGGAGCAGCATCCCTTCATTCATGAACGCTTTATTCATAGCGGTCTCCGGGCTGTTCATGAGCCAGATCAATACTGGGCAGGGCTATCACTTGACCTTGCCATTGAACATGCGTTAATGAGAAGCATCAAGACGGCAGGTGGATTGGCACGAAGAAGGGGCATGACTGACACACAACGTTTGGTATAGGTTTATGTCCAGCCCAGTCTCAGCCGAAATAAACAGTGTTATGCAGGACTTAACAAACGTCGGCTATGAGACCAGTGAACACCTTAGTAATCTTTCCCAAACAAGACAAAACAAAGACACTTCCGATACCTTAGAAATACTTGGCTTGCTCTGAACAAGGAGTTCATTCTTTGAAATTGAACATCTGAAAAATTTGATAGTGGTAAGTACATAGGTAACCATATTATGAGAGAAATGGACGGAAAGAATGTGATTGGCTTTACATTCCGAAAGCAATCACAGGCAATGATAATGGGATCTAAATCCACTCTGAAAATTAATGATAAAAACAGTGCAGGTCGACCCACAGTTGTTTTTCCAGAGGCTAGTCATCGCTTTGGATGCAATCAGAAGAACTACTTTCAAATTTGAATTGTGTGGATATCCTCGCACCCTTTTCGGTTCAAAAGACGTGCTTCCTTCTGCCAACAAGCCACAACTCGCAAAATCAATATGGGATGATGTACCTCCTGAGGATGGGCCAGGCCCCGAGTGTGTATATGTCCTGGACGGTGGTGCCATTCTCCAGAGAATCCCGTGGCAGAGTGACGAGACATATGATGATATCGTGAAATGCTACATCGGCTACATACAGAAGACTGTCTGTCACTATAGTATTCGATGGCTATAATGACACGCCATCAACGAAGAATGGTTCACGCAAAAAGAGAAATAGCATAGTTGGAAAGACGGTAGCATTTACTGGTGACATGGTCTTGAAGATGAAAATATAAAAATTCCTGTCCAATTCTGACAATAAACAGCGCTTCATTAATCTCCTTGCCGAAGAATATTGGGGAAATATAGTTATGAGGTTCACCATGTTAAAGGTGATGAAGACTTACTGATAGCAAGAACTGTTGTTGCTGCAGCCGAGATGCATACACCGGTGTTGGTCGGAGATGATATAAATCGTCTTGTCTTTACTATCATGCAAACGGTGGTAAATAGTACTTCATGCCGGAATTAAAAACGTTTTCTTCCACATGCCGCAAGTATTTGAACATAATCACAGTAAGAGAGGTCCTTAGAGACAATGTCTACAATAACAATCTGCTTGTCCATGCGACAGTGCGCTATAGCATAACTTCACGGTTGTTTGGGATAAGAAAAGCGGTGACACTTCGTTTGATTCAGGAGAATGCCAACTTCAGAGAACATCCAAAGGTATTTCGGAATTCAAACTCAACGCAACATGAATAGAACAAGTCTATCAAATTTGGTTTTAATTCATCAAGCAATGCCCAAACGTGCCACAATTATTCACAGACAGGCAGACGACAGATGATAGAAAAATCGCCATTATATAAGCTGAGGCAGGTGAGCTAAAAACCATGTTCCACCAAATATATAAAGTTACATGTTTGATGTAGCATGTGGATGGCGCTAGTGACCATAAACACAGGAATCATTAATATTGCAATTTGTCCTGGGTCAAACTGTAATTTGACTGGACTATTAAGCGTTCGTGCCAAACTTAGCTACGCCATTCATGACGTAACTGATTATGACGCCATCCTACACGTCACGTAGTTGATTATGACGTCATATCATTGACTGAGAAACTGGAATCGTCCATTAATTTGATTGTAAGATGCCGCTGCCTAGTGCAACGTTGACTTTGAATGCAATCTGTTTTTAAATATTCAAGCATTTAGCTGCATGATTGAGATACAGTAATTAAAAATACTAAAAAATAATGCTTACTAAAACATTCTTCTCCCAAGGGAGGTAACTGCTACATCAGTTTAACACATTTTTAAGTATAACTTATCGAGAGTTAACGACCTTAGATACCGTTGCCATATTTTTTTTTATTAATTAATTATTATTTGGATTTATGCAGATTTATTCTTTTTTGCTACTTGGTCACACGGAAATTTGGGAAGGCAAGTTCTGCACCGTCTGGCGGCCGGGAACGAGCGGGACGGGCGTGGGGTGGGAGGGCGACCGGCGGATGAGTAGTCGTGCGGGTGGGTGGTGGTTTGGCGAGTGGGGGCGGGGTGTGTGTGGGGTGGGGTGGGGTGTGTGTGTGTGTGTGTGTGTGTGTGTGTGTTGTGTGTGTGTGTGTGTGTGTGTGTGTGTGTGTGTGTGTGTGTGTGTGTGTGTGTGTGTGTGTGTGTGTGTGTGTTAGGGGTGATTGTTTGGCGAGCGAGTGAATGAGTGCATTGTGTAATGTTAACCTCAACAACACCAATAGCGACAGTGGGGCCTACTTAGCAATAGCGGCGACTTCGAATCAAGCAAAGATCGATTCTAGCGTACATTTCGTGGTATACAAACAATATTCCTATAAGCTAACATTTAATATGGCCAGGCCATTTTATTACAGAATGCTTGGACACAATGGAGAGATCCGATCTGTCGCTCAAGTATATGACGTCGTAATCACTTGCTACCTGACGTGTTAATCATAATGCTGGTTTTCGCTATGTCCCACCCATCTCATTCTAAGCTCCACCCACACCACGCCCTTTTTCTGGATCGATCGATCTCTGAACTCCTGACTATCAATTTCCAGAAAACTATGCATGTAAGCTAGTGAATATTTTGAAACTAATTTGACTGGGCGCTGTGGCCCATGGCAGCAACAGCGTCCAGGCAAATTAGTTTCAAAATTATCGACGGAATGTTTATTAAATAGTAAAGCCATGCAATTCGAACAACGTGTCGGACTATTAAGCGTTAAAGACGGACTATATCGAATCATTCATGACGTAATGATTATGGCGCTATCATACACGTCACTTAGTTAATTATGACGTCATATGACGCCAGGTGATCGATGGATAAACTTAATTAAGTAGCTAAGTAGCCTGCATACGCGCTATAGCTGAGATGTACGGCATATAGGTGCGATTTAAAGAAATGTTACAAATGTGACTGACAGGCCGACCGGCACACACACAGACAGACAGACGGACATATCAAATTATAGTAGTTAGGCTACGAGACAATAAAAACAATCGGCTATATTCCTGATCGTATATTTAAATTCACTCTATGTCAAATAAATTGCTGTAATGTGATAGTAAAAAAAGTTGACATGACATTATTTACGTTTGCTGGACAGAATAGCTGGGGGCCCTAGACCTAGCGCCAGGGGAGGCGTCAATTATGTATCTGACATGCAGTAAATACAGGAAAACCTGTTTATAGCGGGCACCCTATGGCCCATGAATGTGGTCACTAAAGAGAGGTGGTCGATTGATACAGGTCATGGGCTATAGCATAGAGCTTTGGCAACTATATGCTGGTGGTTCCTAAAGACAAGTGGGGTTAGGTCTTAACCCTTTCACCGATGAATTCACCATATCTCATTTTCAAGACACCCGTACAGGAAAACTGTTGAATATTTTGAAATTAATTTGACTGGAAGCCATTGCTGCCTAAGGCAGCAATGGCCTCCCGTCAAATTAATTTCAAAATATTCAACAGAATACATTTTATATCGTAAAGAATTTACTTTCCTCACGGATTTGTCGTTGAAAGGGTTAAGGAGGTTTTAGCCCAAAAGACAGGTGTCTATAGAAGCCAGGTTTTAGTACATAGAGAGGATTCGGTGCAAACCCCTAATCACGGACATTGACAAGTCCCTTTATTTGGATTATTAATCTTTCTTTGACAAGATAATATAAGTTTATGATACATTAGCATAGGTTAATAAGTTGGATGGGGTGCCATTGGTGCAGCGAATCGTAATTAATATGTCTTTCAACGTGCCATTGTACATAGTAGGCCTACAGCCATAGAAAGCTATATTTAGATTTATATGCCTACAGCTCCGAAATAATTTAACATGTTTCAAAACCAAACCAAAAACATGTTAGTTAGTACAATTTTTAATTAACACGGTGATAGAAATGGTTTCCAATCGAATTATGTTCATCATATTCAACAGTACCTTTTATTTTTGTTTTTGCAAACATGTTAGGTTATTTCCTAGATGTACTGTATCACTATCATCCGCCCACCGAGGTGCATATTCACACCAAAATGCTTGAAAATAAAATTGTTGAAATTATATACTTTTAGAGGCTTAAATTGTGTACCTCAATGTAATGAAACGAAATAAATAAGATATGGTGATTTCATTACCTGTAAATAAATCTCGTGGATTTAGTTGTGAATTTGAATTAGGGACTCGTGCCTCTAATCATTATATCAAAGGTGCATATTCACACCAGGATGATTGAAAATAAAGGTGTTAAAATTGCATACTTTCATAAGCTTAAAGTATGTGCCTATGTGTAATGACACGAAATAAATCTTAACATAGGATGATTCCATTCCATATAAATTAATATAATTTTTTTAAGTTGCGAAATTGAAATAGAGGACCGTGCCTCTATTTCAATTTCGCAACTTGAAAAAATTATATTAATTTATATGGAATGGAATCATCATATGTTAAGATTTATTTCATTTCACTTATAGGCTAAGCCTCTAAAAGTGTATAATTTAAACAATTTTATTTTCACAAATTTTACAGTGAATGTGCACCTTTTAAAGGTATATTTTATATGCACCTTTTAAAGGTGCATATTCACACTAAATGGTTGAAAATAAAATTGTTAAAATTGAATATTTTTAGAGGCTTAAATTATATGGCTAGATGTATTTAAACGAAATAAATGTTAACATATGATGATTTCATTCCGTATAAATTAATATAATTTTTTTAGTTGTGAAATTGAATTACAGGCACGAGCCTCTAATTCAATTTCACAACTCAAAAAATTATATTAATTTATATGGAATTAAATCATCGCATGTTAAGATTTATTTAGTTTCTTTATATCTAGGCCCAGAGATTAAGCCTCTAAAAGTATACAATTTAGATAATTTAATTTTCAAGCATTCTGGTGTGAATATGCACCTTTAATTTATTCATAATGAAATCATCATATGCTAAGATTTGTTTCGTTTCATTACATCTAGGCACACAATTTAAGCCTCTAAAAGTATATCATCTTAACAATTTTATTTTGAACCATTCTGGTGTGAATATGCACCTTTAAACGAAATATTTATATTGGTTAGCTAAAGCGTAAGAAATATTTCATTGGTTAGATAAGGCGTAATAATCGCTCATGCCCCGTGGCAGCGCAAATCTTTGTTAACGAAGGTGACGAAGGAAATGTAAACAAGATGGAATACCTTACGCTGTCGATTTAAATCGTGTAATATACGTTTGTAAATTTGCATGATAGACGCAGAAATTTTTTAAGTTGGATTAAACGTAATATTATACGAGTCCGAAATAATCTTTGTTTGTCATGAATTTTTGTGGCGCATTGGTTAGAACTCTTAGCAAGTGATGCGTCACAGCGACGAAGATGAACATAGAAAAATAGTACGTTAAAAAGGGGTTCAGCGATCGATTTTATTGGGAAATTTGTCAAAATATCAGTTTATGTAATAAATAAAATCTCAAACTCGGTCCCGTTTCATATCGCTATTATCAACCTCGCTAAAGCTCGTGCAGTGTGCTAATTTTCGACCAGGTTGATAATAGTGATATGAAATGGGACCTCGTTCCAGATCCTCGCTTATATTCAATTCAATTGCATATTATATCTCACAGGAGTGTAATAAAGTCACACGCTCGTGACGTAGGTTAAAACAAAACATTAGGCCTGCAGCGCATGCGCTACTCGCTCTCTGATCGACCTACTTACAGGTGAAAAAAAAATTGTTTCAAAATAAAAACAAAAACATGTTAATTAGTACAATTTTGAATGCGATGGAAGAAATGTTCTGTTGAATATTTTGAAGTTAAATTGATTGCAATGTCGTCCAATCTAATGGACCTTTCCGGTTTTCGCTATGCCCCGCCCATCTCTAGCTAAGCTCCACCCACACCTCGCTCGTGTTGGGATGGATCGATCTCTGAACACCATAACTATCAATTGCCATAAAACTACACAGATAAGCTGTTGGATATTTAGAAACTAATTTGACTGGGTGCTGTTGCTGCCTAAGCAGCAACAGCGCCCAGTCAAATTGGTTTCAAAATATTCAACAGTATGTTAATTAAATAGCAACGAATTACAAAGACATACAATTCATACAACGTGTCGGACCATTCGAGATTTGGTGCCGGTCTATATGGAACCCTGTGTGACGTAATGATTATGACTTCATCATACACGCGCTGAGCTCATTATGACGTCATACGAGGTCTGATGATGGATGGATACTCTGGAAAGGTGAATTATGTTTCAAATATTCAACAGTAGGCATACGTTTTATTTTGTTTTTCAAACATGATCACTTATTTTTATTTACACTGCCATTGCTAGTTACGTTCATAGCAGTGATGACGAATGTAACCTTCTTATTATTGACAGAAAATTAATATTGTGAAATGTGATAGTACGCAAGTTAGGTAATATGATGCTAAATTTCAACGAAACACTCGGAAAATCCGATCGACCAAGTAAAAAATAATTCTGATTTTTAAATCATAAGCTGTTGGGGTTGTCACTATATTTGGCTGCAGACTGGTTATAACAGTAGACCTATACCCGTAGTGCTGCCAGCAATAAACACAAATTATGCAAAATCGTAAGAAATTGACAAGAATCGACATGGATGTTTAAAGCAATAGCACGTGATAAAAAGCATTTCGAACCGTTGCCATTACGTGCCAAATGCAAGGTGCATATTCACACCAGAATGCTCTAAAATAAAATTATATATATATATATATATATATATATATATATATATATATATATATATATATATATATATATATATATATATATATATATATATATATATATATATATATATATATATATATATATATATATATATATATATATATATATATATATATATATATATATATATATATATATATATATATATATACCTCGATGTAATGAAACTAAATGATTTTTCGCAAATGACCATTTCATTCAGTATAAATTAATATAAATTTTTAATTGTGATGTTGAAATATGGGCACGTGTCTCTAATTCAATTCCACAGCTTAAAAAATATTTTAGTTTATACATAATGAAATCATCATATATTATTTATTTCATTTCATTACAAATCTAGCCACAATTTTACCAATCTTATTTTCAATCATTTTGGTGTGAATATACACCTTTAAGCTCGTTCCAAATGAGACCTTATTAAACTCGTGTGAAAAATTCAATACAAAATGACAACTCGTTTGAGATCATTTTGAACCCACAATTGGCGACAGCGCCTAGCATCCTTGCCTACAAAGATTACCACCAGGATTCCGGGGCCCTGGTGTAAAGTTTCTGAAATACTTACCCGGGGCCCTCGGAACTGCCGTTAGGATCACGAGAACGCTAAGGTCCGGTTTCGGCCATAATTAATGCTGTTGAGGTCAGAGGGCGGTGGGATTTGGCTACATCAGTCGCATACAGTACAGCTCAGAAATAATGTAACATGTTTCAATCACAAATTTAAATAAAAAAGATGCTGTTGAATATTAGGCAGAAATGTCTTCCCATCCAATTATGTTCAAAATATTCAACAGAACATTTTTACATCGTGTTCAAAATTGTTTTCTTTTGCAAACACGTTGGCTGATTCATGGATTCTACTATAGGTGTGCTGCGCATGCGTGTAACGTGAAGCCACACAGGGGCTCCAGGCATTAAGACAAAAAATGATTTTCGTGTCCCATTTTGTGGGCCCTGGAAGTTTGGGGGCCCTGTGCAAATGCACTCGTTACACGGCCTTAAGTACGGCCCTGAGAACAAAACCACCAGACGGCGAGTTCGATTCCCCGTCAATGCTAATATACCGTAAAGTCACGAATACGTATATCTATTTATGATATAACTGTACGGTGGTAATGATAGAATGACGTAATGATCATAATGATGTAATGACATCAAGAAAATAATAAATAGTCTTTGTTCATTAAATGTTCAATTGAAGCCTAAGAGAAGATTATTTTTAGAAATTTATGAGGGGTTATCTGTTATCGAGCCAGTTATTCCAGGGGTACAGTCTTTTCTCCTCCTCCTCCTCCTCTCCTCCGTCGTCGTCGCTGTCGTCGTCGTCGTTATCATTCTCCTTGTCGCTGTTGTTATGGTTGGTACTGTTATTATTGTTGTCGTCATTGTTATCGCCACCGCCAACACCACTGGCCATAACAAGCCACCACAACCGACCCCGCAACCAGCTCAATCAGTAACACCATCAACAACAACAACAACAACAACAACAACAACAACAACAACATCATCATCAACAGCAACAACAACATCAGCATCACCGTTGCTAACACCTTTGTTATCACCATCCTGTTGACATGGTTGGTGATATGTCATTTCCAATAATTCTATCCGTCATTGTCGCGTCATGACAGTTGACAAACGTTTTTTACGCGGATAAATTATCCGTTCCTAGGCCTAATAATACACTGGACATGATACGAATAATTAGCGGGTTAATCAAGCGTGGCGTATTAATCGCCTACAGTCAAACATATTGTGTTTGGGGACTACGAAGATGGGTGGGTATTAATACAGGTGGTTGTATGATCAAATACCGTATAGAACCCCCTGATTTAATGACAAACCATCCTTCGGTGTCAATGGACCTTTCCAGTTTTAGTTATACCCCGACCATCTCTAGCTAAGCTCCACTCACACCTCGCTCGTGTTGGGAGCGATCGATTTCTGAACTCCCTGACTATCAATTTCCAGAAAACAATACAGGAAAGCTGTTGACTATTTTGAATCTAATTTGACTGCCATAGAAGGGTTCCCAGTCAAATTGGTTCCAAAATATTCAACAGGATCTTATTTTAAATTATACAGATTTTGTCGCTCATGGATTGTAGTGGTTAAAGGGATAACGAATAGACCACCTGTCTTTAGGGGCAAAATTTTACATTCCCGGGAGTGGAGGGGGTAGGGTGGGTTGTAATTAAGAGATATTATGATGCCTTGATCTTGTCTGATGGGGGCGCTAATTATCACTCACAAATTTTCCCACGATGAAATACAAAGAATATGATAGGGATAATCATTTAAAATAAAATATTATTTTAGCTGCAAATTAATTAATTGATTTCGATCGCGTGTCATATCAGGATAATTAAGAACAATTATAATATAGATGGTCTGATATGTTCGTTATGCGCTGTAATTCAGAAACATGATACATCAACGTTTTAACAGGAGAATAGCTTTGATGACAGGACTTCTATTTCTGAACGAGGAGTGCATTGATACCCATCAAGCACAAAATCACACGCACGCACGCGCGGGCGCTCGCTCGCATCCTCGCTAAAGTAAACCGTACAGTCGATTTAGTACCGGTATGGGAGGGGAGATAACTATTGAAATGCAGTTTCACTACCACGCAGAGTTCTCTCAATACGTGATAAGAAATGGATTGATTCTTAGCCATTTCAGAGCTTCCACTGTGACGGTGATGGCGGCGTCGGCGTTGTTTTGGTGGTTATGCAGCTGGTGACAGTAGTGGTGGTGGTGGTGGTGGTGGTGGTGACTATGATGATGATGATGGTGGTGGTGGTGGAGGAGGAGGAGGAGGAGGAGGTGGTGGTGGTGATTTTGCTGGTTGTGGTGGTGATGGAGGTGGTGGTGGTGGTGGTTATATGATTAAACGCACTGGCTCAGGAGATCTGGGAGATATTTTTTATTTATTTTATTGTCTGAGGTTTGGTATGTTTGTTTGATAGAGGCAGTATGGCCTATAAAATATGAATAATATATATCATTCATTCTGAAGGTTTTTGAAGAGTTAATTTCGATTTAACCAAGATGTCACGTAGATTGGAGTTTTTCTTAAAGGCTATCACTGGACGCAAATTGAGAGGTTCTTTCATTTTATCCTGCAATTTATGATATTCATCTTTCAAAATTTCAGAAATTTCAACATTTTTTCGATTGTATGTTAAACTGAATGGAATAATTTCACGTTGATCAGCAACGCCAGGGTCGACGTTTATGCCTCTCGGCCATTTTGTTTTCAATTGCTTAATCCAAAATGATTCTCGAAGTTTTCTTTGTTTATCAGTTTCTTCGGCCGTAGCAGAAAGAGGCAGTTGCTCAATAGGCACATTTAGAGCTGCAATCAGAGATAATAGGTCGACCCGGTGGTATCATAGGGTCGTACCATGACTCAATAGGTTTATGAATTTTTGGCAAAAGGTAAAAAGTACGTGGATTTGAATCTCGTTTAGCAGTAAGGTATTTAAACTGCTTTTTCGTTATGGCCTTGTTGTCAGCCATTTCTTGAAGGATTCCATTAAATTTATCACAATTATTTTGCCAGAGTGGTTCGTCTAATTTGCGGTAGTGTTTCTGATTACTGAGTTGCCGATGCGCTTCACGAATATAATTATCCTTGGGCATTATTACAGTAGCAGATCCCTTGTCAGCAGGCTTTATAACGATGTCATTGTTTTTACGCAAACCTGTTAAGGCTAAACGTTCTTGATATGACAAATTTTGATGATTTTTAGGAAATTCTAAATTTTCAACACGCTCCTTGATAGCTTTTATACTATCAGGGATCGCAGGGTCAACCAACTCCGAGTTAGGTGCCCAGCCAGTTTTTTCAACAAAAGGTAGAAAGTTGTTTTTCTTGGAATTTCGAAAAAAGTCTGCTAATTTTACACGGTGAGAAAATTCTTCAATTTCCCATAAGCCATTATCTAAAAGGGCATCTATGTCGACTTTGGGCCGTGGTGTTGGTACATATGTTAGACCGAGATTTAGCAAAGATCTTTCTGCTTCAGACAATGTAGAACCAGTTAGGTTAATGCTATTACCACCCAGGCCAATTTCTGGGTGGTTAGTACCCTGACCCGTAGTTAGTTTAAATTAAGGTGCGATAACCAACTATTATACATCCTATTTGCAGTGCACTCAGTCCAGTGGATGTTGTCCTCAACCACCTAAAATTCAGACACAGGGAGGCTGGGAAGGATAGGGACCTTGGCCCTTAAGGCCTCTACACGGCTGTTAACGAATTGTATGTTTCGTTTCTGGGTTGTAGTCAGGTGCTTCGAATAATTTAGTTTGGCAACGTGAACTTTAGCCTTTGGAAATTTTGAACGCATGGTACTAAACAGATTCTCAATTCTTTGGGAGGTGTCATGCTGAAGTTCGTCCTTATCATTAATTCCGATGTTAAGGATGATACGCTGAGGTTGGAAGACCTCATTGTATTTTCTAACCATATTCCTAATGTGGTTTATCTTAGCACCTGGATAGATTGCTACCTGCATATCTGGATGAGGTGTCTGATTGATACGAACTAAATTTGAAGACCCAATCAGCAGAATCTTCTTGTTCAGAGTAGGAAGGCGCCATTCATTCTTGTTATCCACCACGAACCGAAACTTGTAGAAAGACCTATGCTCTTTGGGTGTATCCCTAGGCGTAGGTTTGGGCTTAGGTGTGGGCGTAAATTTTGGTTGTGGTGGCTTGGACCTCGGCGTCGACGATCTGGTCTTTTGACCAGGTCGGTCAGTAGCTGCTCTCTGTGGAAGGGGAGGAAACTCGACTGGGGACAGTGGTGAGACCGGAGGAGGGATCTGACTAGGATCCACATGAGCAGACACTGACGGTGACCATTCTGGCAGTGGAATCAGGAGCGGATCCACCACAGGAGACTGCAGGGCGAACACTGGTGAGCACTGGTTATTCACCCGCTTAACTACTGGGGGACTCTCAGTGGGTGACCTATTCCGTTTCCGATTTGATTGTGGGATGACTGATACGGTCAAGGCTGACCTTGCAGTCGGTGTGCCTGGTAGGGCCACAGAGGGCCCTGCAGTTGATGCTCCTGGTAAGGTCACAGGTGACCCTACAGGGGGTGTTGTACTATGGCAGGTTCTAAAATGCGGATCAAAAGGTCTGATGAAATCATAAAACTGATCAATTGATGAAGAATGAAACTTCCTGCCATAGTTATTTCGGGCCCAATTTATTGCTGTGGTCTTCGCTCTACCTAATTCTAAATTTGGTTTGGACTGAGCTTCGATGAGGAGCGACATAAGCCGACAAAGCTGGAAATTATAGTGACTAATGTTAACCTGAAGTAAAGATATGGCCCATTTCAAATTTGCTGCTAAGATGTCCTTACGGACCTCGGCGTTAGGCATCGCTGGTTTACAGAAGAAATTCTGTCTCTCTAACTCTGACACTTTCCAGCTCAATCCAGGAGGCAAACTGCCCATGCGTACATGAGCATTCAAGATGCCAAGGTGGTGAAAGCATTGTATAATCAGGTAGTAACACTTGGTTAGTGCAGCCTGGGCAGATGGCGGGCGACTGTCGTTAGACCTCCTGTCATCCCGTCTTCTACTCTTGCTAACTCCAGCCATAATGTTACTAGTTAGATAATTCAATGTTTCTGCCACTAAAATCTACAAGAATACCAAAAAATTGAGGGGACATAATGGAATCGTGAACCAAGGGAAGTCTATCGAATTACAAGCCTAACAAAATCTACAAGCGTATCAAAAATCTACCGCTGAAAAAAAGAAGGCTATGATTAAGCATGTTAATATTTAAATAATTCATATAAACTATCAAAGGATAATTGTGTATATTACCAATAATCTTATGCACCGTCGTGAAGTGGGCGACCGGTTTCGACAAGGTTTGTCAGCTTCAGGCCACAGAACAAATCTGCCTGTCCACCAAAAATCTGTCTATTTATTAGAATTGATGGCCTTATCGATGTGGCTTAGATTAGTGTTCAATTGTACTTTGAAAATTTTAAATTTTATTTTATTTTGGTGGTTATGCAGCTGGTGACAGTAGTGGTGGTGGTGGTGGTGGTGGTGGTGGTGGTGGTGGTGGTGGTGGTGGTGGTGGTGGTGACAATGATGATGATGATGGGGGTGGTGGTGGAGGGGGAGGAGGAGGAGGAGGTGGTGGTGGTGGTGATTTTGCTGGTTGTGGTGGTGGTTGTGGTGGTGGTGGTGGTGGTGGTGATGACGGTGGTGGTGGTGACGGTGGTGGTGGTGGCGGCAGTGGAGAATTTAGTGGTGGTGGTGGTGTTGATTTTGGTGGTGGTGGTGTAGTGGTAGCGGTGGTGACAGCGACGGTGGTGGTGTCAGTGGAGATTTTATTGGTGGTGGTGGTAGTGGTGGTTGTGGTGGTGGTGGTGGTGGTGGTGGTGGTGGTGGTGGTGGTTTTGGTGATGATGCTTTTGGCGGTGGTGGTGGTGCTGATGGTGGGGACTGTAATCTTTGATGTAGTCGTGATGGTTTTGACGACAGTGGTGGTTGCAGGCGTGATGGTGGTAGATGTGTTGTTGTTGGTTGTTGTTGTTGTTGTTGTTGTTGTTGTTGTTGTTGTTGTTGTTGCTGCTGCTGCTGCTGCTGTTGGCTGTGGTTTCGTTGGCAGTGGTGTCATTGACTGTGAGTGTGTCACTGGAGTGGCGGCGGTGACAGTGTTGGGGGCTGTGGTAGTGCTATCAGTAGTGTTGCTGGCTGCAGAGGTGTTGGCTGTAGAGATGCTGGCTTGTGCTGACGGTGGTGGCGCCGACGGCGGTACTGGCTTTAGTGCTCGCGATGCCAGTTATATCTGCGGTAATATTGATGATGGCAAATGGCGATGGTAACGGTGGTCGCTGTGGTTCGGCTTACAAGCAAATATGTTTCAACTGAAAATTAAACCAGAAATAGCTTCCAATAATATTATTTTCAAAACATTTATATTATTTAACATAATAAATATGTGTTTACATCTTATCTGTGACATATTAACCATTTAAACAACAAAGCCGCGTTGGAAAACGTGTTTACATGTCCGTTGTTTATCTTGAAACTAATTTGACGAGCTGTTGCTTCCTATGACATCAACAGGTCCGTGCCAAATTAGTTTCAAACTACTGAACAACTTACCTATGGAGCTACCGTGAGATTGAGACTTCGTGAATTCAGAATTCAAAGGGCTAACATTTTTAATATAATAAACACAATTAATTTAATTACTTATTAAACTGGCCCGTGAGAAAATAACATCTCTTTCAACAATTATGATTCCACCTCGGGCAATATAATTTATGAATGTAATTATACAAACCATATCGAGTTACGGGCAAAATAAATGCATTAGTGTATGCAAATTATCTAAATTTATATGAAAGTTTAACGCAGGCCAATTAATTAACGTGCATTGAAGCCATTTAATTATAGCCATCTGTCTGGAGTCGGGTTATGTTGATCTATGGATGGGAGGCTATAGGGGATATGAAAAGGTAAAAATAACTCCGTGTGGGAACTGGGAAGATCAGAAGTCAATATTTTTTAATTACACTAATGTAATTAATAAGCTATAAATATATTAATTTGCACATCTAAGATATTTCTTTCTAGAATGTCAGACATCGGGCTATCTGTGATGATGGTCCTTTCCAGTTTTAGACATGCCCCGCCCACCTCTAGCTAAGCTCCACCCACACTTCGCCGTGTTGGAATTGATAGATCCCCGAATGCCCTGACTCAATTTCCTGAAAACTATACAGTTAAGTTGTTGAATATTTTGTAACTAATTGGACTGGGCGCTGTTGCTAGCCTATGGCAGCAACATCGCCCAGTCAAATTAGTTACAAAATATTCAACAGGATATTTATTAAGTAGTAAAGACAAACGATCGTACAACAACGCGTACAAATACGTACGTAGTTGATTATGACGTCATATGATGGATGGATAAAGTGAAAACATCAATTCCTCAGTACCACATTTTGCCAGTGTCGACATACGCAATGTAAGGTGGTGGAACACGCGTCACAATCACCTCAGTGCCACATTATATGTCAGTGTGGAAGTACCCAATCTAATGCAGCACAGCATGATCATAATCACCTTAATGCCAACATCATGTCAGTGGCGCCATGTACAATGTAAGGCGGCGCAACACACGTAAAAAAGACCTCAATGCCACGTTAGGTCTGTGGCGCCATGTTCAATGTAAGGCGGTGCAACACTCCTGTTTAAGACTATATGCTCGGCCTCAACGTGGGGCAGGGGTGTAACCCACTGGGTATCAATCCAGACATTAGGAGGCGCAAACCAGAGCATTATGCACAACGCTAATGAAATGACACTTGGAGATCGAATCAACCGAAATGGTGCTCGCCCTGTGAGGATCCGCCAGGCATGTGCAGCGCCGGGCTCCACGCCTCGAAGGAGCCCACCCTCAGCTACTGGAGGTCCCATCAACTCGTCTTGTGGATCCAGGGGACGAGGATGGAGAGCTACTGGCCAACCAAAAGAGAAGACCATACCCAAAGAGAACCCCAGTATCAACATCATGCACTGGAACGCAGAAGGGGTTACCAACAAGAAATCAGAGCTCGAACAGTTCCTGTACGAAAACAACATTGATATCTGCTGCATTCAAGAGACACACCTGCAAGAAGGAAAGCCATTTAAGATCAGAGGTTACCAGATTTTCTGGTGTGATCGAAGAGGAAGAAAGAAAGGCGGGGTGATCACCTTGGTCCGAAACAGCGTGAACGCCAGCCAGATCAAAACCTTTATGGAAGAGGCAGAATATATCAAGATCAAGGTAACAACCAGCAACCCTGTGATTGACATTGTCAATTATTACTGCCCTAATGACAAGAATCTCTCACTTGACACAATCCAGGTCCCGGACTGCCACGTCCTCATTGCGGGAGACTTTAATAGCCAGTCCCAGAGCTAGGGATACAGCACACTTGACAAACGAGGAGAAGACATTGAAGCATGGCAAGATGAAAAGCACCTTTTACTTGTTAACGATCCCACAGATCAGCCTACCTTCTACTCGCGCCGGTGGCACTGGACACCAACGCCGAACTTGGCATTTTGTACAGAAGACATTCACAGAAACCTCAGTAGAGTTGTCGGATCACAGTTAGGAGGAAGAACCACCGCCCAGTCCTCCTCTCTCTTTCTGGAAGTATTTCAACAAGTTCACCTCAACATCCAAGGTGGAACTACAAAAAGGCAAATTGGAGTCTGTTCGGCGTTTGTTCCAATGAGCTTACCCAAAATATAGCAGTAGAAGGGAGAAACATCAACAATGTGGTCAAGGAATTTAATTCAAGTATCCTCAAGGCTGCCAACGAAGCGATTCCTCGAGGGTTCAGGAAAAACTACCGCCCCTACTGGACAACAGAACTGCAAGCAGCACATGATAAACTAGACAAGGCCAGAGAAGATGCAGAGAGTAATCCCTGTCATGAAAACCACTTCACGCTACAACAAACTAAAGCCAGGTATCTAAAGACCAAGCTGGAGGACAAAAGAAGAAGCTGGAGGGAAAAGACGGCAGGGTTTAATTTAGAGAGAGACACCACAAAGTTATGGAGACTGACTAAAGCACTGAATGATGAGGGCGTCGGGTGGGAGAAGATTACTCTTGAAGAAGATGGACAAACACTAACAGGAAAGATGGCTGCAGATGCCTTTGCGAAGGCATATGCAAAAGAAAGCAACATTTCTACACCACAAATGCGTCAAAAAGAGGTTAGAAAAGAGCGAAAGGAAAGAACAGACACCAACACTCACGATGCAATGAAAGTTGACATTAGTTTAGCAGAACTGAAGAAGAATATCCGCCAATTGAAGAAGAAGAAATCTCCCGGGCAGATGGCAAATGAAATGATCCAACATCTTGGTAATGCATCTCTCCGCAAGTTGCTAGACATCTTTAATCTCAGTTGGACCAATGGAGAGGTTCCTCAGTACTGGAAGGAAGCCAGAATGACTCCTATTCGGAAAAAGGGAAGAACAAGGCGAAAGTGCTGATCTACCGTCCTATCAGTCTTACAAGCTGCATATGCAAGACTATGGAGTGCATCGTCAACCAGCCGTTGCAGTGGTACCTGGAGTCGGATAACATTATAGTTCCAGAGCAGGCCGGCTTCAGAAGATACAGGAGCACAGAGGATCAACACATCTCGCACAGGTCATAGAGGACGTTTTTCAAGCCAAGAAGGTGATGCTAGCTACCTTTATTGATCTGCAGAATGCATTTGACAAGGTGTGGAAGGATGGCCTCCTCGTGAAGCTCCGGCGCACAGGCATCGGTGGCAACATGTTCCGATGGACCAAGTCAT
The DNA here is from genome assembly GCA_034401795.1 of Chaetoderma sp. LZ-2023a. Classification (NCBI taxonomy): domain Eukaryota; kingdom Metazoa; phylum Mollusca; class Caudofoveata; order Chaetodermatida; family Chaetodermatidae; genus Chaetoderma; species Chaetoderma sp. LZ-2023a. The sequence goes on from CM067359.1 coordinate 152,107,790, forward strand.
ACCTACACAATCGCAGAGCAAGGGTGCTGGTGGATGGACAATCTGGACAGAATGTATTGCTGAGACAAGGGGTGCCCCAAGGCGGAGTATTATCACCAACTCTGTTCATACTCTTCATAAATGACATTGAAGCAGAGCTGCCCAATGGGATCGAAGCAGCCCTCTATGCAGATGACCTCGTACTCTGGTGCACCGAGGAGTACACAATGACTGCCACGTACAGAATGCAGCTCGCCGTGGACAGAATTACAGCTTGGGCCAACCGCTGGTGTATGATCATCAACAAAGAAAAATCATCAGCCATGCTATTCTCTCTGTCCACCAAAACCAAGGTTGGAAATCTGACACTGGCCGGTACTCCACTCGAGTACGAGGAGCAGCAGACATACCTGGGAGCCACCTATGACAGAAGATTACCATGGAAGGAACACATCCAGAAAGCAGAGGCAAAGGCCAGAAGAAAGCTAAACATCATGAGGAAGTTGGCAGAAACAAAGTGGGGTGCCAATGAAAGGATCCTCAAGACCATCTACCTAGGTGCCGTACGACCACACCTTGAGTATGGATCCAGCTCATGGATGACAGCAGCTAAATCTCATCAACAGAAATTCGACAGAGTACAAAACCAGGCACTGCGCATCATCACTGGTGGAATGAGATCAACACCAATAGAGAAAATGGAGCAGACAGCAGGCATCCCCCCTCCCACTTAGCAAAGGAAGGGAATGCAAAGCACTGATCCAAGTTGCAAAGTTCAAATCGTTCAACAACCACCCGATGAAGATCAGGCAAGCACAGCTGTCATCAGGAAGACTTAAAAGATCAAGTTTTGTGAAAGAGACAAAAGCACTTCAAATGAAACACCAAGAAATGTTGCCAGCACAAATAGAAGACCCAAACCACACCCTTGATCCTCCACCCTGGGAAAACAAACTAGAGAGATTAGCTATTCGCACCACAGTACCTCATCTCACAACCAAAGATGAACATAGTGATGTGAACAAGAAGGCCCTGACCCTAGCCATGCTGGAAGAAATTTACCCTCAGGAGACATGGATAGGATCTACACAGATGGATCAGCCAAAGATGCAATTAATGTTGCAGTACGTATCAGCTGCTGAGAGAAGAGATCTGGTCTTTGTCAACCTCTTTTCTTGAAAAGCTGTATGGGCCTGTGGAAGAACTGCAGAAAACCACAGATTTCATCTTGAGAATGGCTCTCCAAGTGTGATACTAGCGATCGAAAAGAAGAAGAAGGCGGTGCAACACACGTCATAATGACGCCATGCGTAATGTAAGGCGGCGCAACACATGTCATAATGACATCAATGCTACATTAAGTCAGTGGCACCATGCGCAATGTAAGGCAGCGTAACATACGTCATAATGACTTCATTACCACATTAAGTCAGTTGCGCCATGCGCAATGTAAGGCCGCACAACACATGCCATAATGACTTCATTGCCATATTAGTACAATGTAAAGTGATGAAACATGTGTCATAATGACCTCGATGGTTCAGTAAGACAGTGTCGCCATGCGCAATGTAAGGCGGCACAACACGCGTTAGAATTACCTAATTTCCTCAATGACATATTATGTCGGTGTGGTAATGTGCATTGTAAGGTGACACAACACGCATCGTACTCCATGACTATTGTCACCAACTAACAACCTCATTCAATCCTTTACCCTGTCAACCGTACGGGTGGGAATGGTGAGCAAAATGTGACTATGCCAAATAGCAATGAGAAAAAAATAAGAAAGTACGGCGTTATGACCATCACCAAGTGATAAACAGTAATATTAATAACAGAAACATTAAAATTTGAAAGCAGCACCATCAGCAAGCAGTAACATCACCATCGGCAGCAACAAGACAAACATCGACACAGCCACCAATCACCAAGGCAGGCTCTAGTCATAGGAAGCCATATACTTTAGGGGCTCCAAAAAGGGGGACACGAGTCATAGTGTCCTGGGGAAAGACATACGGTGGCCCCGTTCAGAATGACCCGCCCCTCCTACTACTGCCAATCACCATCTCAGATGCTGCCTCTACTACAGACCACACACACCACTGCCACTGTTACCGCGCGGGCGACTTTAGTTTGTATGTATTTTATGATTGGTGTATGGAGGAAAGCATCACATCGACTGTCTTTGCACAGTGGTGGATCTAAGGGGTGGTGCACTCGGGGGCTCGTACACCCCCAACCCCGGCAGGGCTGTCAATTTTTTTACCTACCTGCCAGTGACTGATTAAGCCCATTTTCAAGAGCTACCTCCCTTAAAATTTTGGGTGCCCCCACCCCACCCCCGCCAAATGACCTCATTGATCCGCCCCTGTTGCAGACGTGATGAGAATGCATCCATAGATTTGTGAAAGGGGTGTCGTTCAAAATATATATAAGATTAAAATTTGCGACGTGGTGTGTGATGATTACTGTATTCTGCGGATGTAGTAGTAGACACATCCTAAAGCTACAATCAGTCCTTCTTCGCTTTTTTACTGCTGTGTCCTGTCCTCAACCGAAATCGTTAGCTTCCGCAGGTCCATTCTTGATTTGAGTGTAACGAGTCTTGCTTTCTTGATGTCACCTCGTATCACGCTTAACATATTTATGCAATGACGTCCTCTACTGGCTTTATATTTTCTGGATCACATTAGGGCAAATTCCAAGGCTGTCTATGAATCTTTATCTTCTGACATCCTTAGTTCATGGCCAAACATGGACCATCTTTGCTGGGCTACTTCTACAGACAGCGGCGATGTATTACACATCTTGTATAGTGCATCTTTGGAAATAATGTTGTCTAGCCATCAGTGTCGAGTGATGGCGCAAAGATGTTTGTGGTGGCGGGCATCAAGTTTATCTAGAGATGCCTTTGTAACTGCCCGGCTGTTACAGCTATGTAGCACCAAGGATACGCTGGTTGCGTTGAATAAACGTAGTTTTTTTGTCAAGGGCATCTTTGATCTACCAATCTATGGCTTCCAGAAGGACTGGAAAGCTATGTTCCCCATGACGCAGCGTGCAGCAATGTCAGCGGTACTCCAGAGCAGTGAACCCAGAATTTTACCTTTCCTCCATGGTTCCCTGCCACGAAGTGGATCATCATTTTCTTTAGTTTCATGCTTTGTCGAGAGGAACTCTGCTTTCAATTCAATCATAAAGAGATTCTTAATTTTTACTTTGCTTGCAACTTTAGGGAGTAGTTCGTCAATGGATTACTTTTTCTCATCTATGAAGTTCACACCGTCGGCAAAGTGAATCTCTAGCAGCATACCCACTATGGAAACTGGGCGGTTTGGTCTTGTGGAATTTTCCCGCACAGATTTTAATTCACCGGGTCACAAGCACAGAGGATAGTCAATCTACCTATGGGAAGTCGATTGATGTCTCAAACTCTGCATGCTCCACTGTCTTGACTCCTACTCTCAGCTTGGTGACTGCACGCACTAGTCTCACTATAGTCGTGGCTCATAATCATTGTAACTGGCATTGTGTAGTAATCTAGGATCTTTGAACGTTTATTTGTGTCGAAGTTAAAAACATGCGAATTTATTCTCTATTATTAGTGCACATTCTTTAATATTGTTCATATTTTTGTTCAGGGGAACATTGTAAGCTCAAATGGAAAACTATCGGAGACTACTTCAATGCAATGCGAAAGAAAGTCAAGGATTAAAAAACGGAGTGGTTATGGAGCAAAATTAATCAATACAGGTCAATTCTATTATCGGCTCCAGTTCCTCCTGGGACACGTTGCAGAAGCCAGGTATTAAAAACCTTCTATTAAAGTGCTAATAACATATACAAATTTATTATGAAAATCATTTTTACTATGTTATAACTGCGTTTTCAGACCAGACTCGTTAGATAACAAAATTAATAGAGAATCTCAAATATGCCAATAATGACGTGATTGATTATGACGTCAGCCTACATATGACGTGAATGATTATGACATCATATGATTGATCGATAAACTGGATTCGTCTATTGCCTCAATCCTAGATAGGAAAATAGCGGTGGCCTTTAAACAAGTAAACACTATCTAATTTAAATTAATGACAAACTGCAACTATGGTCCAGTATTTAGAATTTAATATCCTTTGACGTTTGTTTCATAACATTTTCAGAACGGTCAGCAATTTGACATCATCATCGAAAGACGTTGCAGCTTTGAATCTTGAGGAAAATGATTTTCAGATAGAGGATGATGGCAAATCTGATGATGCCCAGAACACCACGGTGGTAATAGATTGTGAAGCTGACGATGAAAATTCCACACGAAGTTCACCTGCCATACAGTAAGTATAATTCCTGCCATACAGTAAGTATAATTTTTAATGTTTAGTTTGACACCCTAAACACAATGATATGAATAAGACTTGCCACACCAGTAACTTTAACCAGCCGTGTTATCAGCAATATTTTAAGGATTACCTAAGGGTACAATTAGTACCTGTGTTACCTGTACATTGCACACTGTACCGTACCTTCTCACACTCTAGATTAGCTCCAATATTAACGGGTTCCGTCTTAGTGTAGGCCTCTCGGATGTGTGCCATCTGCCAAACCAGAGGATTCCCCATAAAAAGGTTCTAAATCTGTCTCTAATGTCTACAGCCTCTGCTGAACCTCTGGTACCGAGATTAAACAGATTCTCAAAGCAGGGAACCTCTTCTGTTCGGTATTTTGTCAATAAATCCTCCACATCTGGCCCTGATATGGTATCCGGTTACAGTATATTTTGAAGTATGACAGTCGCCTGTAGCACCTTGATAACATTGCTAGGTTGAATGGTCAATCTTGCGGGAAAAAGACGCACCAACGTGTAGCTAGGATCCCAAATGCGCATTTCACGATATACCTTGCCCTGGAATGTCGATAATTGTAAGCATCGTGATCATCATCCGACTGTCTACAAGGATATGGTCTCATTAACTGTGGTTGAAGAGGGAAAGCCTCATCCCTTAAATCAACAAAGAGCATTGGGCCAAGATGATTGGCTTCCTGAATTGGTTCTGCAAGTGGCAGGTTAAGGCCTTTGGGTGTGGAAAGTGCCATTCCTATTTCACTGTTTGAAGAAAACACCTACATCTGATTGTCTGCCATAGGCCCCAATATCTACATATACGAACCTGTTACAAGTGTCTGCCAGCGCAATCAGTACAATGGAAAATGTTGATTTGTAGTTATAAAACAGGGAGACACTATTGATGGGTGATTTGATTACAATATGTTTTCCATCAAGTTCCCACACAGTGTGGGAAATCCCACTTCTCTCTGAAGTTCAAAGCAACCACTCTTCATTGGTTTTGAGCCTCTGGCACCTTCAGGAATGTTCCTCGCATGGTCTCCCAATTGGCATTGCATACCTCAGGCACCAATAGGCTCACTGTGGTATCACAACTATGTACAACTATGTTAGCATACTATAACATTGACACAACCTGTTAATATATATGCCTACTGTGTAGATTTGCTTACGCGACCATGAAGGTCTGTGTGAGTATTGCATTCAGTCCTGCCTGTCCGTCCATCCGTTCATCTATCCGTTCTGCCAGCCCTTCCATCCATTCATCCATCCGTTCTGTCTGCTTGTCGGTCGGTCGGTTCGTGCCTGCCTGCCTCCATGCCTACCTGTCTGCGTGCCTGTCTATCTGGATGACATTTCATGAGCACAAGATTCCACAGTCACATATAAATTAGCATATGGGGTCACATTTGGTTAGGTTAGGTGAAATATGGTTAGGTTTGGATTGGTGCTCAGGTCAAATGGTCAACTATCTAGGTCATAGGGTCACTTCTTGTATACCAAAATGCTGGTTTTGGTCAAAACTCATATGATGTCACATAATTGACATATTTGGACCATTCATTCATACTGTCAGTATCTATAAGGTATACAAGGCTGAGGTCTAAAGGTCAAATAACTATGTCAAATGCAGTGTCAATATTTGCATGTCAGAAAAGTGTTTTGACAAGAACTCTGGAATGCAATGTCAGACATTGTCCTAATTTGGATCATACGTTCATACTAACGGTACCTCTATAGTATATGACACTGATGTCAAATTGCCTAATATTTATGTCAGGTTACATAATCACTTCGTGCATACCAGAAGTGAGGTTTTGGGCATAGAACGACTGAAAGGTGTGAAACATAGCACGTCGCTTGAGTGCAATATAATTTCACTTTTTCTGTCTTCTGTCTCCTTTCAAGTCCCACGTGACACCAAGCAGAAAGAGGGCCAGCGACATCTATCAACCATCTACATTTACATATCCTTCGTCGACACCAGTTCCCAGACGTCGGGCAAAGAGAGGTTCCGATGAAATACAGACTATGATAAAAAAATTGGAAGCCGATTATGTGGACGATGCAAAGAGACTCCAGGGCCTGGAAGAAGAAATAGAAGCCAAAATTGGAGTAAACAGCTTTTATGCAATGATAGGGGAGAAGTTGGCAACATTTCCACATTGTCAACAAATATGGATGGAGGGCCAAATCTGGCAACTCTATATGCAGTTACAACAGATGAGAGGCATCCCGCTTCCCACACCCCACGCACAGACACAGGTCACGGAACAGACAAACACACTGCATACACAACCACCATTTCAGACAGAAAATCCACCTGTACTTTGCACTACACATACAACACAGCAATCGGAACCCCTACAACAATGCAGGCACCACCAGTAATAACACCTGCGCCAATGCCACGAGCCACGTTAACATCAATGGCAGCCTGTAATCAATGAAACCAAACTCGACCAGCCAACCAAAGGCAAGAGAACTTGAATCTTGACTTAACTCATTAATAGCATTGTCCTTTTGTGTACGAGACGCGTATCAGATTATGAACAAAGACAACTATAACTATGAGCTTCAGTCGTCGTGCGTGGTGAATTTGTTACACTTTAATAGTACAAATGACATGCTAATATGTTTGGCCATGTGCTAAGGATGCCGGAAGAGACACCAGCACAGACAGCCTTGGAATTCGCCCTAATCGGAGCCAGCAAATGCAAAACCAGGAGAGGACGTCATTGCATAAATCTGTTAAGCGTGCTACGAGGTGACCTCAAGAATGCAGGACTCGGTACACTCAAGTCAGGAATGGACCCGAGGAAGCTAAGGATTTCAGTTGAGGACAAGACGCAGTGGGCAAAAGCGAAGAAGGACTGATTGCAGCTGTGTGATGTTTCTACTACCACAACCGCAGAATACAGTAAACATACATACGTGCTAATGATATTCATTATCAAATAATAAAGATTTTACTTACAAACTCATATGAATACGTGTCCTTGTTTTATACTTACCTGATACAAATAGCTAGCCTTTGTTTAGCATCAACAGGTTCTCTGATCACCATCTTCTTCTGGAGTAATGGTCCTACGAAGCTTAGAACATATTCCGTTTTCCCAGCTGACGTGCGAAAATATTCATTATATTTGTCCTTGTCCAACTCTAGTCCTCGCACTAGGTGACAATATATTCCATATTCTTGCCGTTTTTTGCAAAATCTCGTCAACCCAAAACCTGTGCTGTCTTTTTTGGTTTGACAACTGGGCTAACTGCATCATCCGAATACCGTTTCTTTGCAGATAATGCAGAAAAACATGGTTGTTGCAAGCCACTCTGTTGTGTCTGCGTACAGCGCTAAATCGACAAGGCATTTAACAAACTTCAATGTCCCTAATTATATCTCCCAAATTTCGGCCTGATCTCTTCAGGAGATCTAGAGAAGAAGCCATTTTCGTGAAAACTAGGTCATCCAAGATGCCCGTCGAACGATTAGGCCAATCAAGTTCCCTTGGACAAACTTGGTTCAGCTCTTGCCCTAAATGATATTTGATGAGTTTTGAATCTATCCGCAAAGCGGTTTCGGAGAAGATTTTAAAAGACATTTCTAAAAATCGGTCAGAATCCAGGCTGATCGCCGGCCAAATTTACCGATCGGCTTCCTTTGAACAAACTTGAATCTCTATACCTTAAGGATCCTTCCTACCAAATATAATTGAAATCGGCCCAGAGGTTTTCGAGAAGCCGTTTAAAGGAAAAATTGACGGACGACGGACGGACGGACACGCGATGGACGGTCGCCATGGCATAAGCTCACTTGGCCTTTCACGCCAGATTAGCTAATTACAAAATGACTATGCGGGCAACCTACAAACATGCTGAATATTTTGAAACTAATGTGCCTGTGTACTTTTGATGCCCATGGCAGCAACAGTGCCCAGTCAAATTAGTTTCAAAATATTCAACTGAATATTTATTAAATAGTAAAGCTGCAATGTTCATGACGGACCTAGATATATAATTTATTACGCATTTTGATTGTGATGTCAGCCTACATGTGACGTAATTGATTATGACGCCATATGCTTGAGTGACAGATCGGATCTATCCATTGGCCCCATTGTAAGGTCATTTACATTACAACACCATCGTTTAGTAAGTCATATGTTAGCCCCAAACGCAAAAATCATTTGGTTACTGCAGAGCCATTGTTATTGATATATTGGTGACATATTTATGGTCGCTGTCAGAAAATAGATTTTGTAATTTTGTATGTCTTTGGGCACAGCCCACACCTTTCCCGCATTGACATAGGTCTATTTTCGGAAAACACTTTCCCACAATACATCGCTCACATCACTTCTGGATGACAAACGTGCCAGTCGAAAGGCGTAGATCCTCGCACTTAAAGCCGTTTATATGAAGAACTAAAATAATAATATTATCGAAGTCATGCGTCGCAAGAAAACTAAAGCTGCTGTCTGGTTGAGCTACGATGACCCGCGCTGCGTTAGAACTGTCGGCAACTGACTAGAAAATTTGAGCTCGTGTCGCTTACGATTCGATGACTAGTAACTATCGGCAACTACTTGCGCTGCCCGTATCCAAGTCGTACGTGCGCTCGTGTCAACTGGAAACGCAGCATGAATTGACAGGTCATGTAATTACTTTGAAATGACCTTTCATATTTGCAATATATGTATGTTGTGTATCCAAGAAATCATTAGATAATCTGTTATGAATCCTGCCTCAAACACACATGTGGTAAACATAAATGAATAGTTTCCTTTCCTATGGTAATTATGTATTTTCCTTTTGCTACTTGCTTTAAATTGTAGATCATGCCTTTTGCTAATACGTAGCCTAATACTCAATGGTGGTTGAGGTTAATAAAACTATCCTCGTGTATAAAATCTTTCAGTAAAAGCACAGGAATTAAAAATAAATAGAAAAAACCGTTCCGGAACGTTCCACAAATTGTAGATAGATTTTAAATTTTACACAGATTTTAGATAGAGATTTATATAGATTTTAAAATTTAGGAGTGGACGCCCTAATAAAACACAGCGGGGCAGTGAATTGATAAATAATGATATTATGAGTTACCCGTGGAATATGCCTCTCAACTTTAATCAAGCTACATTTCTTATTAACGGAGGAGTAGCGATTAACAAATTTAAGGATGTGGCGCCGTACTAAAAATCTCTACAGATATGGATACATAACCCTAGAATATGTGTTTACAGTTTCATAGAGATTGAATGAAAATTGAATGAGGAGTAGTAAAAAGAATAAGAACACCTTTAAAGATCCATTCCGGATCTAAAGGTTATCCGCTAAAATAATTTGATTTTCCTTACAGAGATAGTAGATATAATATCATGCGAAAAGATTTCACATTCAAACTGTCGTCAAAAGTTAAACATTTAGTGACGTCATTTTATAGTAGCGTCATTTGATGCTACGTCATGTGATTGTGTCTTCAGATGCTTGATTGACAGATCTGAATCATGAATTGTGAGACTGTTATAGCTTGAATCATGCTCTACTCCAGCGATTAGAGATTTGTTGGACGGCGATTGACGGCGATCGACATTAAAGTGATCGCAGGGACGCTCAGGTCAAACCTGTCGGAGACTAAATCGGTCGCTGGTAGTTGCCAATAGTTGCGGGAAAATCAAGCGGCGACTATAGTTGAGTCGCAGCGCACGCTCGACCTGACCGCAGCTTAAGACAATTTTGTATAAATTTTGTGCTTTTTTATATAGGCATATTTCCAAAAAATGTTGTCAAGCTAATTACGATTTTAAAATAGGCCTACATCCTATTGTACACACACACACACACACACCCCCACCCACCCCCCCCACCCCCCCCCCCCCCCCCCCCCCCCCCCCCCCCCCCCCCCCCACCCACCCACCCACCCACCCACCCACCCACCCACCCACCCACCCACCCACGAACACACACACACACACACACACACACACACACACACACACACACACACACACACACACACACACACACACACACACACACACACACACACACACACACACACACACACACACACACACACACACACACACACACACACACACACACACACACACACACACACACACACACACACACACACACACACACACACACACACACACACACACACACACACACACACACACACACACACACACACACACACACACACACACACACACACACACACACACACACACACACACACACACACACACACACACACACACACACACACACACACACACACACACACACACACACACACACACACACACACACACACACACACACACACACACACACACACACACACACACACACACACACACACACACACACACACACACACACACACACACACACACACACACACACACACACACACACACACACACACACACACACACACACACACACACACACACACACACACACACACACACACACACACACACACACACACACACACACACACACACACACACACACACACACACACACACACACACACACACACACACACACACACACACACACACACACACACACACACACACACACACACACACACACACACACACACACACACACACACACACACACACACACACACACACACACACACACACACACACACACACACACACACACACACACACACACACACACACACACACACACACACACACACACACACACACACACACACACACACACACACACACACACACACACACACACACACACACACACACACACACACACACACACACACACACACACACACACACACACACACACACACACACACACACACACACACACACACACACACACACACACACACACACACACACACACACACACACACACACACACACACACACACACACACACACACACACACACACACACACACACACACACACACACACACACACACACACACACACACACACACACACACACACACACACACACACACACACACACACACACACACACACACACACACACACACACACACACACACACACACACACACACACACACACACACACACACACACACACACACACACACACACACACACACACACACACACACACACACACACACACACACACACACACACACACACACACACACACACACACACACAGATGTGACACGCACGCATGCACGCACGCTGCATGCGCGCTCAGACACGAAAGCAATACCATCTTATCCTTGCGAGGCGATGGTACCTAATTAATACCCGTCGTGCGAAAATTATTTAATGATAATAGGACAATTATCGTGAAGTGTAATCAATGTTATAGTTATTGCTTACATTTATTAATACAGAGGCGTGAGAAGCGATATATCTGCGAGTCAACCACGTTAGAGAAACATTTGCCATGGAGGCATTGGCGTTTCGGCCCAAAGTCATGTCTCTATTTTTAGATTGATTCTGAAGGGTGTGTTTTTCTGTCTATTCTGCATGAGTGGATGCATGTGGGAAAGGCACGGCATAGCTTGGCTGCGTAGAGATTTGATAATGGTCTTCATTTCTCACAAGCTTATTGTCTTAATCTTTTCCAATGCACCCTGTTTTGTCATCGTTTCCTGGAATTCCGCAATGGAACGGAATACACTCCAGCATAGTTTTGGTCAGGTAAAAGTCTGGAATAATGCATTTCTGTTATGTAGCATGAATTGGATATTTGACAACTGTTCGAGCGAGTATCTGGAAGGAAGCCTTATGTGGCTACAGAGCTGTTGATAATGGGTCGATAGTTCGGTAGAGTGTAATTATATCGTCGGCGTGTACACGTGTATTCCCTTTTCTCTGGATTGAATCTGTGGCCCCACTCTTCAATCATGGCTTGTGTCAGGCGTTCACATGTCGCTTTGTAATGGGATTGTAGTTTAAACGTCGACGGAGGACTGCTTCCCACACGGGTGTCTGCACATGCGTACTGCTGCTGATTCTGCCGCTGCTGTTACTGCTGTTGTTGCTGCTGCTGCTACCACTACTACTACTACTACTACTACTACTACTACTACTACTACTACTACTACTACTACTACTACTACTACTACTACTACTACTGCTGCTGCTGCTGCTGCTGCTGCTGCTGCTGCTGCTGCTGCTGCTGCTGCTACTACTGATGCTGCTGCTGCTGCTGCCTGAACGTGCTGGTGGTGGTGGTGGTGGTGGTGGTGGTGGTGGTGGTGGTGGTGATGGTGGTCATGGTCGTGGTCGTGGTCGTGGTCGTGGTCGTGGTCGTGGCGGTAGCGGTGACGGTGGCGATGACGGTGAGAATGACGATGACGATGCCGACGACGACGACGACGATGATGATGACTTGACGAATAATGTGTGATTCTTATCTTATTAATTACCGATTATTAATGTGGGGACATCCTCAATCCATCTCAATCAAACTAATATCTGATCTACAATTCAATATTATAACGCCGAATAAAACATGACGGCGTCGTATTTATTTGTCTAAATAATAATATATGTGTTTATTTATTTACTTATATATTTATACATGCATAAAAATATCAACAAAACGGAAGTTCCCACCGTCTGTGAATTTCATTCTAAAAGATGCGCCACTAAGATACCCCAACGCACATGTGAGCCATGCGCAATAACCGGTGATATCAGATCGTAGACACGTGGAAATATACCCCCCTCCCCCCACCTCATCTCACATCCATGTCCATCCACCCCCACCCAACCACCCCTGGTAAATAATTTATGTAATTTCATTAACCCTTTGAACGAGACATGCTAAACACCAAAAAGACTTTACAATTTAATAAATAATATGTTGAATATTTTAAAAATAATTTGACTGGGAGCTGTTGCTCCCAGTTATATTGGTTTCAAGATATTCAACAGGTTACCTGTATATTTAACTTATAGTTGAAATTATGGGAATTGCGGTTTGAAAGGGTTAAAACAGTTTTTATCCATATTAATCATAGCTTGACAGAGAGCAATATGTCGACAACGCGCTAGGCTAAACAATTAGCGTCCACGGACAACTGTTTACGTACATCCTACAGAAAAGCCATTACTCTGTAGGCCTAGAAGCAACATTCAGCTGAATAATGCGTGCTACCTAAGGCAGACACAGCTTCCAGTGAAATTAGTTTGAAAATATTCACCAACTTACCACATATGTGTTCCAAGGGCGTTTTAAAGCTGAGAGTGTGGGTATTTTATGTACGGTTGACGGGAGAAACTTTCCCTTGCAAGTTCAAAACAAAACATTGTAATGGATGAATCCGATCTGGCGGTCAAGTATATGACGTCATAAAAAATTACGTCACATGTTGGCAGACGTCACAATTTATAATTGACAGAAATACTCCGTCATGACGTCGAATAGTCCGTCAGTTGTATTAATTGTATGTCTTAAAATTATATATATAGGGCGGAGCTTAGCTAGATATGGTAATTCCGGATTCAAAGTAGCGATGGGCGGGGCATAGCTAAATGTAGCTTCATCCATTATTGTTCAGTAACTTTACTGCACTTTTTTGCTGACTAAACCATCTGCGCTATTCAGTCGACTTGTTTTAACAATGGTCACAATTCACCTTTCCATTTGTTAGCTATGCTCCGCCCATCACAAGATAAGCTCCGCCCACTCCTCGCGGTGTTGGGATTGATCTAACTATCAATTTCCTGAAAACTATACAGGGAAGCCATTGAAAATTTTGTAACTAATTTGCCTGGGTGCTGTTGCTGCCTAGGCAGGGCCCAGTCAAATTAGTTTCAAAATATTCAACAGAATATTTATTAAATATTAAAGGCATACAATTTGTAAAACAACGCATAGACCGTCTTCAAATATGCGTTCGTGACGTACTTATCGACGTCATTCATGACGTCATTCATTATGATGTTATTCCACACATCACATAGTTGATTATGACGTCATATGATGGGTGGATACTCTGGAAAGGTGAATTGGTCATGCAAATAAACCTGTCTATTGAACTTAATTTGCGGGACAATAGACTACCGCTATTTTTGCTATTTTACAACTGGAATGACTGGTTCTGTTATCGAGAAAGTCCCGCGAGTGATAAATTGTCAAAATTTCTCTTCTCTTGGTCTGCAAATGGACATTCCCTAAGATCACTGCTGAGACCCGGTTTTGATATTTATAATATTTTAGCTCCAACGGTTAAGGTGCTGAATACCGCCAGCGTATATATTAGACTAAAATGGGTTCCGTAAGCAAATTCCCAGGGGCAGTTTAACGGTCTAACTTCTTGTGGAGAACATCCAAATTGAGGGGATCTGGGGTTGTATCAACTCCAGAATAGCAATGCATAATGCGCATTATATTACGTCTAACGGTCGATATGCAAATTAGCCTTATTGGTAGCGTGAGAACCTCTGACATGGAGTCCATACGCATATTATAATGCACAATCCGGCGTGACAGGTGTGTATAACTAAATATTCAACGATTTTTTTTAAGTTTATGCAATTTTGTGTTGAATCTTTTACCTACTATTACAAATGCAGCTTCTACTACTACTACTACTACTACTACTACTACTACTACTACTACTACTACTACTACTACTACTACTACTACTACTACTACTACTACTACTACTACTACTACTACTACGACCGCCGCCGCCGATGGTAACGCTGGCGCCGCTGCCGCCAATGACGCCGCCGCCCATGATGACGGCGACAACGACGCCGACACTGCCGATGCTACGCCACCACCACCACTACTACTACTACTACTACTACTACTACTACTACTACTACTACTACTACTACTACTACTACTACTACTACTACTACTACTACTACTACTACTACTACTACTACTACTACTACAACCACCACCATCATCGATATCACCATCAACATCAATGTCTAGAACACGCACACCAACGCACACGTAAGTGCGTACACTCACGTAGGCTCAGACACTCACGGGGTGGATCACATTCACGAGCACACAGACGTAAACACGTACGTCTGCATACGCATACATGTACGCACGCATGCGCATAGGTGAATGCGTGAATACGCGTACGCAAACATTAATGACCGCGCGAGTTACAACAGCCCGTACACGGATATGGACAACTTGGATGAGATGACGTAGTTAGATTACTAATTGCAATAATTCTTAGTCATTTGTTAGGTATAAACAATGATCTGACGAAATCAAGAATATGCATTCTGGTATGGCGTGACATTTTCATCAAATATTATATTCACCTTGGCTATTTTGACAGCAATTTATCTCAGACAGCAACAACTTTCTATCAAATTATAGTACAAATAGCCAACATGTCGGAGTGAAAATGTGTTTCGGGCATTGCAGCTAAAGCCCTACTAGGGGTTGAAGAGGTGTTATTTGGTGACGAAGACGAAGCGAGGAAGATTTTGAACAAAGCTTTTGTTTATAATTCGCGATGACAACATTTTCTTTAGCCCACAAATAAAGTTTTTATTCCTGTTTTAATATAGTATTTATAAATAATAATAGGATACTAACGAACAATTGTAATAATTAATCATTAAATAATTGTTTTTATTCCTTTTATTAAATTAAAAATTCCTTTATTGATTTATTGATTAAACTAGTCTTGCAGGATCTTGCGGTTTACGCTCAGTGCGCTTATCTAACGCGGATACCCGTAAGCCCACCCTCTGGCCGAATCTAAATTAGGAACCGTGTCAGATGGCTTGCAGGCGACTGTGACAGCGACACCGCGTGCGCTCCGCGCGCATTTATGCGTTACTAGCGCGCATCCGGATTCGGATAGCTGATTAAAAATACAGATGTCAGCCATAATCAGTTCCCACACTTTGAAAATCAATGAGGAATTTGTTAATCGCTTGATTGATTTACAATCACCTATAAAAATCGGTTGTATTCGAACGTAATCGGTTATATCCTCCCCCGAGCGTCGGAGTGTGCAGACCGTTGTCTTCAATTTTTGTTAGTAAATACAAAAGTTCAATAAGATTTGGTCACTTGGAATAAGAAGTTATCGAAGATTTATTTTAACAGAATCATAGAAGATTGATTTACTAAAGACAATTCGATGTCAAATAAAATCATCTTTGTTTAACATCTTTGACAGCTGTTCTGTCATATTTAGGTAAGTCAATCATTTGCTTAGTATTAAATCCATAGAATTGTGACCCTAATGACACAGCTTACTGGGCCGGTACCGGGCCAATACCGGGCCAAAACGGCCCAGCGTTGGGCCGATATCGGTCCAATATGATGTTATTAGACAATGTTAGGGCCGTGCCATACATGGTTTATATACAGGTCTGTAAGCATGAAAAAGTATGGAAACTATTTCCATGTTTTAAAAAAAACACGGAAAATCAGACATTTTGTGCTAATGGTTCGGAAAGTGTATGGAAAATTGAAACATTGTTAATTATCGTTCTCACTCTTGCATAAAATATAGATAATCCTTAAAATAGTGTCTATCTCGAGTATTAATCCTCGAATTTGTTCAAGAAATGTTACATTTTCTCATATAAAATGTCCATTTGCAGACCAAGAGAAGACTATTTTTTAAAAGTTACCACTTGTGGACCAAGTCATTCAAGTGGTAAATTAAAATAAGTCTTCTCTTAGTCTGCAAATGGACTTTCTAAAGACCACTGTACCAGCTGTTTTTGGCTGATATGAATGTTAATGTGTTAATGACGACAAGTTCGCTATCATCGTTGTCATCAACATCATTGTTGTCGTTGTTCTCGTAATTCGGTCGTCGTCGTCGTCGTCGTCTTATTATTATTATTATTATTATTATTATTATTATTATTATTATTATTATTATTATTATTATTATTATTATTATTATTATTATTATTATTATTATTATTATTATTATTCACAGAATTAACAACATTGAAACTGGACATGTCATCTGTACGGTTAGCAGATCCCCGGATTTCACCACCTTTCTATGGAGGTGTTCTCTGCGGTACACTATGCGCACCATCGTCGAATTGTAGGGATTGCATGAAAGGAGCGCCAACCCTTCCACTAGGTCTACGCCAAAACAAGTTGTCTTACGTCAAAGATCTTTTGCGTTCTCGTCTGCTTCAGCGGATAGAACAGAAAGAAATGGCTAAACGCATGAAAACAATCAGACTGCGAAATCGTGAAGTAAAATTGTTTGGTAATAATAGCAAAAATAATCAGCAAATTGTCTCAAGAAATGTGCCAAATTACTACCAAATGAATCATCCTGCTTTAACCAGGCCTGTTACTACAGATCATTCCTTTATTGTACCATCGGCTTTCAAACCACCCGGAACCAGTCCATGTGAAGACATTGTCACCGGAAATTCAGCTTTCACTAAGCCATCAGCTTTTCACAAAATGGACCAACCAAGAATAGAAGTGCCATTCAGACCTCATCCCGCATTCCCCCCACATCCCATGATGCCTTACAGCTTTATGAGTCAATCCTGCAGCCGTTCACCAGTATATCAATATAGACATCCAAACAACCCCGCTCAGAACCAGACCTCAAACAACAACAGCAGCAGCAGCAGCAGTGCGAACAAACGTCACGAAGTGCGCGAGGCATTGCGTCATCTCATCATGATGTCACGTACACGTAGGCGCATGCGCATTGGAGCGAGCGTTCAGAAACAAGCTTCAAGGCGTTTCCAAAAGAAGATCGTTCAAATGGCAGCTGTTATAGACCTCACCAAAAAAGCAAATGCACATTTCTGGAGACCGTGGCAGGCTAAGTAGATTCTCAAACGTTACGCGACGTGCTAATGTGATATATGTCAATACGTCATCAGTATTTGTGGTCCGTGAGAAATGAAACTTGTATAGACCTAATTCCGAGGTCCATATAGGCTAATTTAAGTTACTTAAATTGACAAATCTGGCAAAAGTTGTAATGCTGACCACTTAATTGCCTGACCGCTACAAGCCACAGAAGAATTTCAAGTGATAGTAACTCGGGAAAAGGTGAATATTTTGAAAACAATTTGACTGAAAGTTGTTGGTGGCTTAGTTACCAACAACTTTCAGTCAAATCATTTTCAAAATATTCAAGAGGTTACGAGTTATGTCCTTTGAAAAATGTGGTCCGAAAAATCCATCAGTATGGGAAAACATAGAGGTCAAGTGCAACGTAAGCGATAGATCCATTTATGGCTATGTCCCGCCCATTTTTAGCTAACCTCCGCCTACACCGTACGTGTGTTGGGATCAATTTACATAGGCTACTTTGAAACATGAATTACCATAATTGCATTTTCAAAGTAAAGATACAGGAAAGCTGTTAATTATTTTAAAACTAACTTGACTAGGGGCTGTTGCTGTCTATGGCAACAACAGCTCCCAGTCAAGTTAGTTTTAAAATATATACCAGAATGTTTATTAAATTATAGGCCTAAATCGATCAAAGACATACAATTCGTACACTTGACGGACTTTCGAAGTTCATGACGGAGTTATGAATACGTCATTATGATTGTGACGTCAGCTACCTACTGACGCGACGTCTTATGACATCAGCTACTTGAGCGACAGATGTGATCACTCTATTCAATTAGCCGCTATATTGGTTGATGGTTCTGTTAAGGACACTTCAGTATTTCATTTTACAGTATTTAATATATAAGCCGCTTACTGACAACAGGTGCCTGGCAAGGGAGGTAACCCGTATCCACGGACAATAAATATTTACAGTTCAGAAGTCAATTTATTCTTTTGAAAACATTTAGATAATATGATTGGTTCTGTTATAGAGCTAGTCGTAGGCCTATGGATGAAGCCGATCTGTTAGTCAAGTATACGACGTTATAATCAAATACGGCACATGCAGGCTGGCGTCACAATCATATTGACAGAAATAATCCGGCATGAAACAAGTCAATAGTACGAATTATATGTCTTTACGATTTAATAAACGTTCTGTTGAATATTTTGAAACTAATTTGACTTGGTGCTGTTGCTGCCATAAAACAGGTTGGCTGTATAGTTACCTTGAAATTGTGATTCTGGGAAGTCACGATTCAAATTATATGAATCTATCCCAACACTCGCAAAACATGGGCGCAGCTTAGCTAGAGATGGGCGGGGCATAGCTAAACGTGGATTTATCCATTATGGAAATGTTTTCAGAAATCATTATTCTTTTTACATATTTGGCTGTAATTTCCTCCCGTTTTTGATAATGCAGGTTACTGTGTCGGTACGGCCATTACCAGGGCACATTGGCCTGGTGTGGATCCAATATCGACACAGTGACCTGCGTTTTTAGGATCGGAGCAGGTGAATAGCTGAAGCTTAATCTCAAAGACAACGCCTCGAATACCGGTGCTATTATCTAGTGCCGAAAGCTAATGTAAGCCTACATATTTTTAGTGGCAATCGACCGTTGATACGTACCAAAGTGTTTATGCCAAAATGCACAATACGCACACATACACGCACACACGCACACACGCACGCACGCACGCACGTACACATGCTAACGTACGCGCATCCATGTCTATCCATTTACGCACGCAGAGTTACACGCACGCACTCAAGCACACAGGCATGCACGCACACACGCACGCACGTGCATCAATGTCTATCCATTCACGCACGCAGAGACAATCATGCTGTATACATACGGATATTATATAATGGATATTTATAACATGATATAAATTATATTTATAAATTCTTATAATTAGAAATATACATATTTTAAAATAATTAAATTGACAATAAAAGAAAAAATTCTTAATATTAAGTCAGTTGTATTTTGCTTGTTTCCCCGCAAATGTCATAGGCTTGTTGTATTAGCATGAAAGAAACATTCGTCGAACAACACACCTGTCAATATCAATGAAAGGGGTGTTTTTCAACGAATGTATCATTAGATCATTACATACTAAGTGTACATTCACGCATAGTAATTTGACCTTTGACCTTTGACCATGTACTCCAGCAATTTATATCAATCCGAAAGACATCCATGATAAAGATGAAATAACCTTTATTTGACGGTGTGTAGTATCCCAGTAACTTAAATAAAATGTATGCTGTCACGTGATCATGACGTTGCAATAGCATGATAGTGATGATCATTCATTCATCCGTCCGTCTGTCCACCCACCCAGCCAACCCAAACAATAGAGGTATCCGATCTGTCACTCAAGTCTGTCACTCAAGTATCTGACGTCACATTCAAATATGTCGCTTGTTAGTTGATGTCACAATCAAAATGGCGTAGCTTTGTCACGAAAATCGAAAGGTTTGTCACTAAAGTTTACGAATACAGTTAACTTGGTGTGAAGCGCCGTGGATTTGCCACTTGAAATCTCTCTAAAGTATGGCGTCCAATGGATGACGCCACCTTTAGCTATGCCCCGCCCATCTCTAGCTAAGTTCCCACGCGTTGCGCGTTTTGGGATCGATCGAACCCTGAACCCACTGAATCTCAATTTCCAGGGTACTATACAGGTAAGCTGTTGAATATTTAAAACTGATTTGACTGCGTGCTGCTGTTGCTGCAACAACAGCGCCCAGTCAAATTAGTTTTAAAATATTCAAAAGAATGTTTATTAAATAGTAAAGACATACAATTCGTACAATTCAACCGGCGGACTTCTAAACGTTCTTGACGGAGATGGTTCGCATTCATTACATATTTGATTATGACGTCACCATACATATGGCCTAATTGATTATGACGCCATACACTTAAATAACAGATTGGATTCATCGATTGGCGAGAGAGAGAGAGAGAGAGAGAGAGAGAGAGAGAGAGAGAGAGAGAGATTTTATCAAAGCTTGTATATCAATAGACCTTTCCAGTTTTAGCTAGGCCCCGCCCGCCTCTAGCTAAGCTCCACCCACATTGATTTTGTAACTAATTTGACTTGGTGCTGTTGGCTGCCTATGGCAGCAACAGAGCCCTGTCAAATTAGTTTCAATATATTCAACAGAATATTTATTAAATAGTAACGACATACAATTCGTACAACACCGCATAATCTGTCTGTACAAATATGCGTTCGTGACGTACTTATCTATGTCATTCATGACGTCATAATGACGTCATCGTATATGACGTCATCCTACACGTCACGTAGTTGATTATGACATCATGTGATGGATGGATAAAGTGGAAAGGACCTTAGGATTGTCAGAGGGAGATGACTTACAACCAGTGTTCTTCACGTCTTAAGTCACTGCAGCTCTATCATCACCTCCCAGGGCCGTATCAGCCGACCCACCACGCCCCACCCTAGATTTGCGAGGTATATTTTTTAACTCCCCCCCCCCCCCCCCATTTAATAATAGTCAGCTGAAGATATCTATTTACCTCTAGAAATACAGGAAATCCTCCTTGAGAGCATCTAGCCATTGGAAATTGTTTAGGGGAGAACCACCTAGCCCCTGCCTTGCCCTTTCTTTACCCCGTATGGATTCCAAGAGGTCCACACTGCGGCCCCTGCGGCTCCACAACATTCGACTAGACCACACTCATCAGTCCCAGTACTGGACATGCCATTAGAGAGGGCGTATCCAGATGCTGCTGATTTTATCGATGACGAAAGGGGGTCCCTTAATCCCTCTTGTGGCCACTTGTCATTATAAGGGTAACACCGCCTCTGTAGTAGTCTTGAGGTCTGTCTATTTGCAAGTCAAGAGAAAACTATTCTTGAAAATTTACCACTAGAATGACTGGCTTGGTTACCGAGCCAGTCATTCCAGTGGTAAATTTTCAAAAATAGTCTCCTCTTGCCCTGCAAATGGACACTGACTAAGCAAAGATTTAGATCTCCTAGACAATTAACCCTATAATCACCAAGCCGGTCAAAAGACCAACTCTTTAAAAATACTTCCCTAAATTCCAGCGGCAAGTTTACAAAAAAGCCAGTTCTCTTTGCTAGTAAATGTTCATTCATAGAGCAAATATTTGAATATTCTTTTAAAATCTTGGCAAATGAAAGGGTTAATTGATAAACGTAGCATTTTGTGCGCATTGAGTCGCTACTGACACAAGAGGGCTTAATGAGCGTGTTGCTTCCAGTATCGGCAACACAGCTCAAAACTACAAACATATTCATGGCCGAATACAAAGCGGACTTCGCAGACCTTGTCCGACACAAATGAGACCAATGACGAAGGTGACATATTTCGGGCGAGGATAAGTGAAGGAAGAACAGGATCGTGGGCTCTCTCCTCTGTAATTTAACTGGCATTTGCAAATAGATATGTAACAGAAAACATCTTTTTACAGTCATTCTGGACGCTGTGGGTTCGCGGCTCTAAAACTCCTATGAAATTCAAAATGCACCTATTACAATAGCACATGTTATCCAAATGTGGCCTCTGAACAACTCCAAAAGCCCTCGTGAACAACAAATTCGATGCTGGTCTCACCAGACGTAGTTCGTCATCGTCACAATCAACTTGACTGAGGAATTGAAGCATTTGGGGTCTCTTGATGATGTGAACTGCACGCGAAATGTCCATCTTCTAGAACCGCCCCCAACCCCCACCCCCATGCTTTGATAGAACCACCGATGTTAGCTTATGTAATCCAGTGGAACTTTTGGGGCCATAGGCAGCAATAGCCCCCAGTCATATTAGTTTCAAAATATATAAAAATTACCAGTATAGTTACTTTGGAAAATGGATTCTGGGAATTCTGGATTCGAAGTACATAACTCTATTCCAACATGCGTTGAAAATGGGAGGAGCGTAGCTAGAAGTGGGTGGGCATAGCTAGAAATAGATTCCTCTGTTGTGTCGATATGCAAATCATTGATGGTGATATACACAGACATATAGCTATACACATTCTGGGACGAGTTGTTGTAGCACTCCAATGGACATTTCCATTTTAGCTATGCCCTGCCCATCACTAGCTAAGCTCCACCCACACTTCGCCGTGTTGAGATTGATCGATCCCCGAATGCCCTAACTATCAATTTCCTGAAACCTATACAGGGAAGCTGTTGAATATTTTGTAACTAATTTGACTGGGTGCTGTTGCTGCCTATGGCAGCAACAGCTCGCAGTCAAATTAGTTTCAAAACATTCAACAACATATCTATTAAATAGTATAGACATAAAATTTGTACAATCCCGCATAGACCGTCTTCAAATATGCGTTCGTGACGTACTTATTGACGCCATTCATGACGTCATTCATTATGATGTCATTCTACACATTACGTAGTTGATTATGTCGTCATATGATGGGTGGGTGCGCTGGAAAGGTGAATTTGATTTGCAGATCCATTTCCCGGATATTGATGGCATGGTCTTCTCACTTAAACCCTTTTGTGTCAACAGCGCTTCAAAGCGCTCAAAATACTACTTATAGCTATTAATCCACTATTGGCCAAGGCCAAGAGAACACTATTATTTGTAAATATACCATTTGATTCTACAAATATTTACAAAAATCCAGCCGAACTTGACCATAGTGACTCATTGTCCACATACTAAGTCATATAGACACTCACCACGTTAACCCATCATCGGCACAGTACGTCATAAACGCTTAACGAGTTGGTTCGTCATTCTATTAATTGTCTTGCGTTTGCTGACGACATTTGCGATGGTGTCAGAAACCCACGGTGGTCTGCAAAATGCGCTAAACAAATTGTATACTTACTGCAACAAATGGGACCTTACTGCCAATTTCAATAAGACCAAAATAATGATTTTGAATAAAAGTGGGCTTTACATACACGGGCTCACCAATTGAGGTTGTAAGGCTATAATTGTTGCTATTTGGGTATGGTCTTTACGCCGTCTGGTAAATTTTAAGCGACATGTAAAGGACTGACAGAGCAGGCCAAGAAGGCTTTATTCAAACTTAGTTATCAATGTCAGAAATAATGTTTTAACAGTTTCACGCTATTCCGTTCTTTAATTTTACCTATCTTATCTTATTGCGCAGAAATATGGGCACCCTTTTACAGCACATGCATCAATGAACATAACTACATGTAAAGATGTTCCATGTTTGGCCATGTGCTAAGGATGCCAGAAGAGACACCAGCACAGACAGCCTTGGAATTCGCCCTACTCGGAGCCAGCAAATACAAAGCCATGAGCGGACGTCATTGCATAAATCTGCTAAGCGTGCTACGAGGTGACCTCAAGAAAGCAGGACTCGGTACACTCAAGTCAAGAATGGACCTGAGGAAGCTAAGGATTTCGGCTGAGGACAAGACACAGTGGGCAAAAGCGAAGAAGGACTGATTGCAGCTGTAGGATGTTTCTACTACTACAGCCACAGAATACAGTAATCATACATACATGCAATTAGATGATAATGTTCCAGTCGAAAAGGTCCTAATTAGCTTCTGTAAATATATACTGGGAGTTAACAGGAAAGCTACTAATGCTGCTGTAAGGGGTGAACTCGGGCAATATGCCTTACTCACCACGCTCCTCACACAATCAGCCAAATTGTGGATGAGAGTATGTGACATAGACAATAGTTCATCAAACCTATATGCACTCGTATTCCTCATTAGAAGAAGATAACTGGGCTAGTCATTTAAAAATTATATGGACTAGCTAAAGCTTCGAATAAATTTGGACTAACCAAAGCGTCAGAAATAAAAAGGCATGTGCTGAATTATTAACTGATGCCATGGAGTCTAGATACAAATCAATCCATGTTAACAGAGATGTCACAGACCGAATTGGTACATCTCAACAAGCTTCTAAACTTATGTCATACCAAAGATTTAAAAGCAACTTTAGCATGGAAAATTATTTACTAACTGACCACGATTTTTCTAGGCGAAATTTGTATGCCAAACTCAGTCAGTGTGCATGATCTCCAAATAGAAGTGGGGAGACATGCAATTCCCAAAACTCCTGTAGAAGAAGAGTATGTTCGCTATGTATCATTCAATATATTGAGCATGACAGACATTGTATTTTAAAATGTCAATTTTACAATAGGGAAAGACAATTGCTATTTAATTACCTTAATGTTTTTGTAAATTTTACTTCTCTCAGTTAATAGGACAAATTCGTGTCCATAATGTCCTGCAATAACGGTGGCACTGAGGTCTGCAAACCGGTACTAAAATATGTCACTGATTGTTTCGTGAAAAGGGAGAATGCGTTGGCTCCGAAACAATCCACTAACCCACCACCATCATTAGTAATTGCAATATAGCTGATCAGATCGGCAACAAATTTTTTTGTGGGTACATTACATACTTGTCCTCTTTTTCTATGTCGGCTGGGTGAAGAAGTGATATCGTTATCTTCTGTGTTATAAAATCTCATGGTGATTAAACTGCCATGGGATATTGAGATATGGCGAGTGGTGATTCAGCTTCTTTATTCAGTGATCCTGGCAAATGTTTCAGGCAACAGCGTGTGAAGTTTCCACTGTAACTAATGCACAGTACCTAGCAGAACATTAACTTCAATATTAACTTCAAATTTACACTTACTGTGAATGATATGTAGTTACTGCTCATATATTAATGTAGCCTCTCAACTTGATAACAGAGCCATCAGCCTTAATTCTTGGATGCCATCTTGTGCGTGCGTGCGTGCGTGCGTGCGTGCGTGCGTGCGTGCGTGGCGTGCGTGCGTGCGCGTGCGTGTCGGTATGCGTGCGTGTTTATGTATTGTATATATCATGTATATTTTAGTTATTGCCAAATGTAGTATACCGTATGAACTATCTATGTATGACTATATCTATACGTATGTAGATTTTGTGCCAATAAGAATCTGAATCGTCATCTACAGACTGCGTCATAGTTAGCCTACCATCTGTCATTCTCGCGACACCATCGGACCTTACTAATTCACCTTTCCAGAGTACCCATCCATCATATGACGTCATAATGAACTGCGTGATGTGTACAATGGCATCATAATGAATGACGTCATGAATGACGTCGATAAGTACGCCACGAACACATATTTGAAGACGGTCTATGCGTTGTTGTACAAATTGTTTGCTTTTACTATTTAATAAACATTCTGTTGAATATTTTGAAACTAATTTGACTGGGCGCACCCAGGATATTATAGGTGGCTAAAAGTTCTGTGTTTCAAGACAAAGCATCAAATATCTAGATCACGGACTCACAAAGTGCATCCCGAAAAACACATTTTGGCCATAACTCTGGAGTACAAGAAGCCAGAATCACCAGATTTAGCACACACATTTAACCTTGGGAAATGCATGCGTCTCAATTTCAAGACTTCTTATACTCGAAGGCTGTTGGATATTTTGAAACTAATTTTGCCAGAACCTGTTGCAGCTACCAGTTAAATTAGTATAACTTAATGTTCTTTACGTCATGAATAATTTGTAGCAACAGCAACCAGTCAAATTAGTTTCAAAATATTCACCAGCTTACCTGTATAGTTTTCTGGAAATTTAGAGTCAGGGAGTTCATGGATCCATCGATCCCAACACGGACGAAGCGTGGGTGGAGTTTAGCTAGAGATGGGCGGGGCATAGCTAAAACTGTAACGGTCCACTGACCCGTGTACTGATGCATTTTAAATGTATTGATCCGATCCCGCAATCATGGCAGCTGTTGCTTAATGACTAAATATGAAAGTTGTTGCTGTTTAGCACTGCAGCATATGTTAGCGCCATCATTTTTTAAATGGACACCAATTTTCGTTCCACGTGCGCTTCCTTTGAAGCCATGATTAATTTTTACTATGTGTGTGGACTATCTGAAGCAAATCTCATTAGACCATAGTAGCCCGTCCTCCACCGCCACCGCGGTGTATAGTAGTTACGCTTAGACGCACTTAGATGATGGGGATAAGTTATTGAGCTAAAAAAGTGCATGCGTGTGTGTTGATAACTCCAGGCGCCACCACCACCACCACCACCACCATCACCACCACTACCACCGCCGCCGCCTCCTCCGCAGGCACCGTCGCCGCTGCTGCTTACGATGACGACGATGACGACGATGACGACGATGGCGATGACACTGCCGACAACGATGATGCCGAGAAACAAACAAACGACGACGAAGACGACGACGACGACGACGAAGACGACAGCGATTGCTGCTGCTGCCGCCACCGTCGCCACTGCTGCTGCTGCTGCTGCTGCTGCTGCTGCTGCTGCTGCTGCTGCTGCTACTACTACTACTACTACTACTACTACTACTACTACTACTACTACTACTACTACTACTACTACTACTACTACTACTGCTGCTACTACTACTACTACTACTACTACTACTACTACTACTACTACTACTACTACTACTATACACAAACGGATAACAACGTTACGGTAGTTTGCACCTGTGCCTCGAGGGGCGGAAATACTCAGCAACGGTCTCGCCGTAAGAAATGGATGTGGATATACCAGTCGGGGAACCGGTGGCGGGAACCAGTAGTGAGGAACCAGTAGCTCAATCGCAACAACAGGATATGCACATGTTAATCAGGTATATTTGCTACTATTAAATGCGCTTCAATAACCGCTATAACTTTAAAACAGACGTAAAGCAAAAAACTATATACATATATAATCATCATGTATCGAATATTATTTGTATCATAATTATAATTTATGTTAAGAAGTGATAAAAATGATATGTATATTACATTTAAATTAAGACCCCATACATGTTAAACAAACTGTAACGGGCAAAAAGAATTTCTAATGAACTTGAATGGTTTGTTTGACTACCGGTAATGCTTACTAGTTAGCACCTGTGACGCCCAGCGTCATGGGCAATCAATGCCTAATACTTCAACTACTAGTGTCCAAATTCCAAGACAGCTATACTGGAAGTCCGTTAACAATTTTGAATATAATTCGGCTAGCACATGGGTTGACCATTTGAACCCGTTTCGCTAAAAAGAAATATGTGTATTATATTGACTACTTTGAAGATAATTTCACTGGGCGGGGGCGGGGCGGGGCTGTGTGTGCGTGCGTGTGTGCGTGCGTGCGTGCGTGCGTGCGTGCGTGCGTGCGTGAGTGCGTGCGTGCGTGTGCTGTAACCTGCATTATGGGGTCTGTATTATGGCATCAACGGGTTATAGTAAATTCAGTTTCAAAATTGTCAACATCTCATTTCTCCGATGACGTATCGCGAAAAGGGCGTGGAATCTGGAGTTGACAACTCCAGTTCACAAGACGTAAGGCCTAATAACCCAAGCAGTAGCTAGTTACTGGATATGGTCCAGAAGCCAGTAACCAGCTTCGCCATAGATCGCTTCAGGGCTATCTTCCCGAATGTGTCGTACGGTTACTGGTATAACGATGTCGCCAAGATCTCGTTGTATGCATTTTGATGAGCTCGCGTTCGCGTACTTGAGTTTCATCACTCATTTGAATAATTGGATTCCTCTGCTTTGAAATGTCGTCATACATTTGACACACCATTAGTGTATATATTCGAGCGAGGTATAAGAATGACTGCAGCAAATAACTAGATTAAATTCGACACCATGAGCATTCAAATTGACTTCATACCAAACTGACTCCCAGGACCTCAAAAAGACCTTTCCAGTTTATCCATCCGTCATATGACGTCATAATAAACTACATGACATGTAGGATGACGTCATAATCATGACGTTATGAATGATTCGAAATAGTCCGTCTTTAACGCTTAATAGTCCGACACGTTGTACAAATTGTGTCTTTACTATTCAATAAACATTCCGTTGCATATTTTGACACTAATTAGTTACAAAATAGTCAACAGCTTACCTGTGGGCGGGGTATTGTGTGATGATGCCTTCCATCTAGTGGGTCCGTATTGTGGTCGTGGTGGTGGTGGTGGTGGCGGCGGCGGCGGCGGCGGCGGCGGCGGCGGCGGCGGCGGTGGTGGTGGTGGTGTTGGTGGTGGTGTTGGTAGTGTTTTGAAACTTCACAGGCTCATTAAATTACGTCTGAGAAATAAATTTATCAAAATCAACGCTGCTCCTATAGCCAATATTGATGTCAGCAACCGGTGTCCACTTTTCCGATAAACTTCGCTACCATTTGTCGGATTGTTCTGGAACTTACTCGATTCAATGGGCTACGTCTGAGGAAGAAACATATCGGAATCGAAGATGTTCCGAAAACCAATGTGGCTGCCTAACACAAGCAGCCATCGTGAATATTCTTTCAAAGATGCTAGCTTGGCATTCATCTGTCAGTCAAAAGGAGATGACGCACAGTCACACACACTTCATACGTGCATGCACAGACATGCACATACGCACACACGCGCGTACTCGCATGCGCAGAAACGCACGCACGTACCACACAAACGCCTGCAAACGCGCGCACACACATAAACGAACACGCATACAAAGGCACACGCACATAAAGTGGCATGCGCGCACATACAGGGCAATGTAATGTAAAGCACCCTCTCCCTCTTCCTCTCGATCTCGATCGCCATCTCTCTCCATCTCTCCCCATCCTCTCTATCTCTCTCGCTTTAGCTCACACGCGCACGCGGCTTACACGCGCATGTACACTCACACATATGCACGCACACTCATTCGCCTTCTCGATCACCCGCCCGATAACCCGCCGGCCTACCCGCCCGCCCACCCGCCCGCCCACACACGCACGCATACAAGCACATCTTTATTCTTTTATTTTATTTTATTGTTTTAACTTTGTATAAATTTGTTGTCGACTGTTGATAATACGTCTGTAGGACAATTCTAAGGTGTACGCACTTGTTGTACCCGATGCCCTTGTGCATAGCATATGTTATCATACAATGTTTGAATCAAATCAGTAGCTATAATTTATTTTAATTGATCAACTTATCGATCCCTGAGAGGGCAACTTCTCAGGGTGCACAATTACTAATTTAGCCACATGGATGATGTTGCTTAAATAGATTTAGGGCTGATGAAAATTCAGACGAAATGTTGAATGAACGACAGTCAAGTGCGTTATACGGGACGGATGAATAGCTATCTATTCAGTCATATTACAAGATATAACAGGCTGATCATTGTAAATAAATGTCATTAAAGGGAAATCCCCAGTTAATTGAACTTAACCGTACATTCCATTTTTAATATGGATAGTTTAACCGTAGATTCAATCCCATTATCCCATCATTATCATGATCCACTCATAACTCAGCACACGCCATTACCCACTGATAAATGTACGCATGGCATATACATACCATTGTTCAACCACGGGGAAAATGTGCACAACATTTGCCGATGTCATATCTAACGAAAGCGGTATTCCCTTCACACCGACACCGAATGTACGACACCTTAGCGAACACAAACCGACACCTTCGGCTATGGACCTTTCCATTTTTAGCTATGCCCCGCCCATCACTAGCTAAGCTCCACCCACACCTCGCCGTGTTTGGATTGATCGATCCCCGAAAGCCCTAGCTATCAATTTCCTGAAAACTATACAGGGAAGCTGTTGAATATTTTGTAACTAATTAGACTGGGTGCTGTTGCTGCCATAGGCAGCAACAGCGCCCAGTCAAATTAGGTTCAAAATATTCAACAGAATATTTATTAAATAGTAAAAGCAAACAATTTGTACAACAGCCCATAGACCGTCTTCAAATATGCGTTCGTGACTTACTTATCGACATCATTCATGACGTCATTCATTATGATGTCATTGCACACATCACGCAGTTCATTATGACGTCATATGATGGGTGGGTACTCTGGAAAGGACCATTGTCACAGACAAAGTCTGTAAGGTGTCGTGGAACATGCTTAACATTATCACTATGAGTCTAGATAACGATACTTTCAGGAACATACCACATAGTCGTTAAGTTGTCGAAACCAAGTTTTAACGATGTCGCGATATGAGGTTAGATAACAACACGTTCTTGCACCTAGCCCCTTGTTAATCAGCCAAAAGGGTGCCTGTCATGAATTACCGGAGTTAGGGTCCGGTCAAACGTGAATACCAAGAGTCGATCGCACATGGGGAAAGACTGCCGATAAAACCTGGGCGAAATTAACCCTGAATTCTCAGAATCATAATT
The DNA here is from genome assembly GCA_034401795.1 of Chaetoderma sp. LZ-2023a. Taxonomy (NCBI): domain Eukaryota; kingdom Metazoa; phylum Mollusca; class Caudofoveata; order Chaetodermatida; family Chaetodermatidae; genus Chaetoderma; species Chaetoderma sp. LZ-2023a. The sequence goes on from CM067359.1 coordinate 152,139,184, forward strand.
TCAAGACAATCGTACAGGTACAGGCACTTCAAGACAATCGTACAGGTAAGCTGTTGAATATTTTGAAACTATTTTGACAGGAACCTGTTACTGCCATAGGCAGCAACAGCTCTCAGTCGAATTAGTTTCAAAATACTCAACATAATAATTATTAAATCAGAAACGATTTTGGTGTTTTGGCCTAGTTAATGAGCTATGTCGGGTTCTCTCTGATCAGTGCTGGCGGCACGAGGTAGTCAGCGTACTAAGTGTAAATATCTTCATCTCAGAATCAATGGCACGACCTACTGGTTCAACTCAGTCCGTGCTGGCTGCAATCGCCATGCCAATTTACCGGTCTTCAGTTACAGTTTCAGGATTCTTTTACGCAACGTTGCGCTGATGCGAACTACAAGACGTGACACGTTAAGACCGTGTCCTGACCAAGTGTACTTCCTCTGTCTAAATAACGCAACCCGTCTTGAACAGCTAACACGCGCCATATAGTGCAGACCACCATGTCTGGAAATCACAGTCCCGTAGGAATTGGATGCCCAAATTGAGAGAGTCGTTAGGATGAAAACTAAAGATAAATTTTAGATAACAATTTCTTCGACACCTATGAACCCTGTAGGGCCCGAAAATTTAAGACGGCCGTCGCCGCTAGTGGAAACTACAGATAATAGCATATCGCTGGAACCATTTGACCAATTTTAATGATGTTAAGAGTCCATTTTATGGTTTTCAAATATGCTTATTCATTTGAAATATGTTTCCGGTCGACAGGAGATCAAGATCAGGAATCAAAGTCACGGTCAACGTCATGCAACGCCATTTTTGGTCTCTCGGTCTCTAAATATAAGCACCTCTGGAGTTAATCGATCAATTTGCATAATGCTAGACTCTATTGTAGTGTTTTCAAACATGCTCGATCGTTTGGAATACGTTTCATGTCGCAAGGAGGTAAAGGTTACAGACTGAGAGCAAGTTCAAGGTTATGGACATTTTTTGAAATAAAAGCACACCTGGTGTTCATTGATCAATATATAAAGTAAGCCGTGTAGAGACGCCGCTCTCTGTTGGCTTACCGAATGGCCATTCTCCAGCGAGTTCGTGATACAAATTTAGTACGTGTGCTATCTAGTTTGTATCTTAGTACATGGTGTGGTCATGTCCTGAACATTACGAAGCACATTGAGCCTGCAGTGGTGCTCCGAATGACAGATACAGGTGGGTATTGTCTTCCAGAAAGGTATCACTGTTTTTGTCGCTGTTGATAACAACTTTCTAGAGGACAGTGGCTCTCTTATCGCGGTGAACCGGAATGAGGACGAAAATGCCCATTAACCTACCCATTACGACCCTTCACCAGTGTTCGCCGACTCCTCATCATGTGGATTCCAAGTACAAGGACGAGCCAGTCATAGAGTTAAACCCATCAACAAGGGGCCTTTCCAAAGTAATGACGTCATATGACGTCATAATCAGCTAAGCACCCCCCCGGCCTCCCCTCCACCGTGTATGATGACGTCACAATCATTACGTCACAAAGGGTTCCATATAGACCGTCATCAAATCTCAAACAATCCGACGCGTTGTATGAATTGTATGTCTTTGTAATTCTTTGCTATTTAATAAACATGCTGTTGAATATTTTGAAACTAATTTTACTGGGCGCTGTTGCTGGCTTAGGCAGCAACAGCACCCAGTAAAATTAGTTTCAAAATATTCAACAGCTTACCTTTATAGCTTTTTGGAAATTGATAGTCAGGGTGTTCAGAGATCGATCTATCCCAACACGAGCGAGGTGTGGGTGGAGCTTGGCTAAAGATAAGCGGGGCATAGCTAAAACCGAAAAGTCTATTGGTCAGCGGGCTGCCCTCCTCAAACCATGTCACCACCATGATGATACATGGGCACTAGCAAACATATGGCAAACTACATTGATGATATCAAGACACCAAGCAGCCAATCGGTTGATACTGCCATGTCACCAATTCTTGACCATGACATTCCCCAAGCCGTGAAGATGTCATGGCGCCCATTCCTGATCATGAACTTTCCCCAAGCAGTGAGAAAGTTGTCATGGCACTGATCCCTGCCAATGAACTTTCCGCAAGAAGTAACGCTCATGGACCTTGCTGACATCACATCTAAAACAATTCTCAACATGACAGAAAAAGAAAGAAAGAGAAGCTAAAGAAAACCGATGCCATACAAACACCGGCTGCTAAAAGAATCGATCCTTCAGCCCAGGCGTATATATCTTACCAGTAATGAAGTTATAGCATCACTCTTCAAGGCATCCCCAACAGATTATGCAACATTGTATAGCGTCCTCACCCTCATTAAAGCAATATTGTCGGTTGTTGTCAGCCCACAACGACGTACCTTCATCGCATGCGACTTCGACTTGTATGCACGAGCTCTCAAGATCCTGCAGTCAGTAGTGAACAATAGCGGGGTTCTCAGGGCAGGGGAGCTACACTTTTGCTTTTCTGGCTTGCATGGACTTGGCAAGTAAATCGAAGGGAGTGGACTTGATACAGGCATAATCAGACGTGCATATAGAGACCGGCATTTCCTCTTCCCTCGTGGGATTTACACAGGAAATGCGTTTAAGAGATGAGTTGAATATCAGCTCATGAATGTGCTTGCCTTTTTCATCTTCAAGTTTGATACAGTACTGGGGCAAACGTCTCTTGAGCAACTCAAGTCCAGCATTTACCACAGAGTAGTGAGAACGTCACATATATCTATGATAACTTGGCATCCCACATTGATGAGCAGATAAAGTCTAAGATTACTGGCTGGGGAGCTGGCCCAATACTTGACAAACTAGATGAAACAAGCCCAGTGCCTACTGTACATCATCAGTGCATGCCATCAGTGCGACTAGGATGCGTATATGACCGAGCTAGAGGATCAGATCCAGTACTTCTTCACTCATAGCTCGTAGCACTACGCATTAATGATTCCTGTCCATCTGGCCAAAATGATCCCGCTTGAAAACGACGACCAGACAACGTGGACGGCACTAAAGGAGGGCAACTTCTGGTTTAAGAAGTATTATTCACCCTTCACTGCACTGTGTGCAGATCAGGCTCTTGAACAGAAGATCAGGTAGTTGGAAGGGGTTAGTCATCTCGTGAGTTTTACATAAGACGTGATCTTACTTGATGGTGTTATCAAAACACTAGCCACATCACTTCTCTCGTCAGATAGCTCCAGAAAGCTTCCTGACTACAGGACGATGGAAGATGAAGCGGACAATGCAGGATTGTTGCAGGAAAATGAGAGGCCTGCCTGGAGGTTGTGTGCCGCTGATTTATTAGGTAGTAGTAGCAGTAGTAGTAGTGGTAGTAGTCGTAGTAGTAGTAGTAGTAGTAGTAGTAGTAGTAGTAGTAGTAGTAGTAGTAGTAGTAGTAGTAGTAGTAGTAGTAGTAGTAGTCGAAGTGAACGCACGCGTTTATTTAGCTCTGCAATTGCTGCCCGAATTTGCTAGTTTCTAGCGCGATTTTGTAGATAAATTTTATACATATATTTCGTATTAGTATTTCCTTTCAAACCTTATGTTTAATTTGTAAATTCTTGTCTTGGTTGGAGCGCATTTTGTGTCTCCATTTTCTAAAGGCGCTCCTCTTAGCTGGCGGTTTCCGCCATTTAATAGGGCTCCTCTTACTGTGGTCAATGCAATACATTTCTCCCCGCGCCAGTCTGCTATTTCTATAGTTCGTAGGCTAGCGCATTATATTTGGCAAGATCGCTTGAGTGAGTGGATTTAATTCCTTTGTCATTTGTAAGCACAAGCCTAGTTCTTTAACTATATAAATCCTTATAGTCAGTTGGCTGTCCCCGGTCAACTCGAACAGACTAACAAATATATGACTGTACTATCTATTCATATATTTGTTAGTATACTTTAATCGGCTAGGTGTTAGTGAACCACTTAGAAAGTGGTTCAAACTAACAAATATACGACTGTACTCTCTATTCGTATATTTGTTGGTAGACGTCAGGGTTTCAAAAGGGGACACTATTTATTTAGTGTTTGGCTCTTTCCCTGACGTCCTGGTGTTATATAAGTATATATTTATTATATATTGTGGTAGTATTGGGTTCCTCCTTTGATAAACCACCATGGCAACCTATAAGCGTACCCTAAGCCTTAAAATAACAACTATGGGGTGGGGTGTCACGGCTATCGACGTGTATCATGGGTTAAAAGACGTCGTTGGCGCGGGACCTGTTACTTTGCACGGGCTTATCAATGTTACTAAAACTGTATGGAATGTAACAGTGTCAAATGAGGGGGTCAAGGAAAAGCTTCTGGAAGATGTTCTTATTGTAAAAGGTGAAGTTTGTAACGTAGAGGAAATCGAGTCAGATAGGTTGCTAGTGAAGATGAAAGTTCCACTAGAATTTCCAGATGACAGAATCATCAGTGAACTCAAGAAGTATGGCAAAGTGCAAAAGATTGAACGAGAAACGTATCCCTTTGACAGAATGCTAGAAAACGGTGTAAGACGTATTTGGTTTGATAAAGTGGATAGCCCTTTACCAAGCAGATTGTCGCTTGATGGCAGCTTTGTCCTGCCCTTATGGTATATAGGGCAAATTAAAGAATGTCGGATCTGCCTAAGTACTGACCATTTGGCAACAGATTGTCCCAATCGAAACAAATGTTTGCTCTGTGGTTCAGTTGACCATTTTAAATGGCGCTGTCCACAAAATCAAAACAAGCCCTCAGTATCAGGAGATAATCGCCAATTAAAGGATGCAACTGAGTCAAATGCTTCTGAAGCAATTGCTACGGAAGCTGTTGTTTTGGTTCATGCCACTGTAAATGACACAAACAAATCATCAAATCCTGTTAAAGTAACTACAGTTGATGAAATTCATGTATTAGAGGAGGGTATAGCCTTAAGTCAAGAAAATACTCAAAATGCAGTGGAGCCAAACGTTGCTGTAACAGACACGCAGGAAAATGATGATCTTACAGAAGAGCCAGTTTACAATTCCTTAGAGGATGAATTAAAATTAGGACAGGATAAGTTTAGGACTCAGAAGACAGAAAGTTCAGTCGATTTTCCGCTAAGCCCACTTGATTTAAGTCATCTTGAAGATATGGTAAATGATGCTCCTGCCAAATGTTACTTAAGTAGCAATAAGCGTCATAAAGAAGACAATAGCTCAGAATCTGAGATTGAAGTAAATGATATGGATGATGATACAATGTCAGTTGCAGAATCAGATGTGTCCATTCAAACACAGAGTTCACAGATGAAAGATGAAATGGTAATGTACCGATCAGAAGGGGGTGAAGTGTTAGTGCCATATGTAACGGCGAGAGGCGTGAAATATCGTCTACTGCGCCATGTTTCTGATATTTCCAAATATGAATATTTGTCTGTGGTAGAACTAGGAAATATTGAATTCACAGGAAAATTGGGTAAATGGTCTAAGAAACGAGCTAAAAACCCAAATCTAGTTAATCTAATGATGGCGGTTGTAAACATAATTTTACAAATTATGATTATCTGCACCATCAATTGCAGAGGATTAAATACCGAATTCAAGCAGCGCCACTTGCTTGAAGAATTAGCAAATGAGAGAGTTGATATTGCTTTTCTACAAGAGACCAAAATTCAAAAAGCTGAAGTGTATGAATCTCTCAACGATATTTCAAAAGGGCAGAATCTTTTTTCTTTATCACAAGATAATAGTGCGGGAGTGGCCATTCTTATCCTGCCCCGCTGTCTCAACTATGTTGACGTTATATCGTCGTCATCAGATCCAAATGGACGATGGATTTGTGTATCAATTGACGTACTAAACACAAATTTAAATTTGATGTGCCTTTATGCACCTACCTCTCATCAATTGCTCAGTGAATTTCTAAATGATGTTTCCACAATAATTCAAGACAGAACGCCTGAAAACCTAATTATGGGCGGTGACTTTAATTGCATATTAGACAAGGCTAAAGACAGAAACTCTAGGTCTAATTTTAATGACACATCGCATAATATTTTGAAACACATTTGTGAAAATAAAAGCTTGTTAGACACTTATCGGATTGAAAATCCAGAAGGCCAGGAATTTAATTGGTTTTCAACCGATGGAAGGTTAGCTTCAAGGTTAGACAGGATCTATGTAGAACGTTCATTGAAAGGGTACATGTGTAAAACTAACATAAAACCAGTAACTTTCTCTGATCACAATATGTTTTCCATTACATTAGACAATGCTGACTGGGTCAAACGAGGAGATGGATTTTGCAAACTCAATGTAGCGTTGTTACGAGATAGTTGCTATGGCAAATGTGTGGAAAGTTGTTGGAGGCATTGGGATGAAAAGAGAAGTTTGTATGAATATATAACAGACTGATGGGAGGATGTTAAATCCGACCCGAAACATATTTCAAGGCAGTATTCCATCAGGAAAGCACGAGAAATGCGAAAGCGTAAAAAGGCGAACACGAACTATTAGTTAAATTAAAAGGTAGACTAAATGAAATAGAGCAATATCAGTTTGATGGTGCCAAAATAAGGTCAAGAGCACAAATGCACACCGAGGGCGAAAAGCCTACACGTTGCTTCTGTAACTTGGAAAAAGCAAGAGGTATAGAGAAATTAATGCGCTTACTGAAGACTAATGATGGAGTATCAGTGTGCTCAAATGCAGAAATGATTGAAACAGTATCAGAATTTTACAAATCATTGTATAAATCTGAGGGAAGCGAGGAAACTGCAACTAGAAATGTTTTAGCTAATATAACGAAAAGACTTCCAGATTCATGTCGCGAAAGCTGTGACCAATCAATAACAATTGATGATTTGACAAAATCCCTCAAAGGTATGAAGTTAGAAAGGTCTCCTGGATGTGACGGACTTCCAATTGAATTTTATCAAACATTCTGGCACATATTTGGGCCAGTATTAGAAGAAATAGCAACCAGCATTTTTAAGCAAGGGCATCTCCCTACATCGATGGCCCAAGCATATGTTCGCCTTATATACAAGAGGGGTGACAGAAATAAAACACAGAATTATAGACCAATCTCTCTACTCTGTGTAGATTATAAGATTATTACTCGGGCACTAACATTAAAACTTGGCGCAGTCCTAGGCGAAGTCATTCATGATGATCAAACCTGCTCTGTGCCAGGAAGATCAATATTAAACAACACTTTGCTTATACGGGACCTTGTTCAATTAGTTGAAAAGGATTGTGTCCCAGCAGCAATAATAGCACTTGATAACGAGAAGGCGTTTGACAGACTAGAATGGGATTTCTTGTTTAGGTCTTTAGACCATATTGGCTTTGGTTCAAGATTTATTAAATGGGTCAATATTTTATATGCTGATATAACAAGTTGCTATTTAGTTAACAATCAGCTATCCAAACATGTAGTGCTGGAACGAGGTGTCAGACAGGGTTGCTCACTGTCCCCGCTTCTATTCGTCATAGCTATGGAATCGTTCGGGGCCACATTGAGGCAAAGCAATGACTTTCAAGGAATATGTATACGTGGCGTAGAAAGGCCACTAAAGGTTTCTCAATATGCAGATGATACGACTGTGTTTGTGGGTAAAAATACGGATTTTAGAATTTTAAATGGAGTATTAACAGATTTTCAAAGGCATCAGGGCTTACAGTAAATAGAGACAAATCTAAGGGATTATTTTGGGCGCTTGGAAGGACAACTGACAATGTTATGGATATTAACTGGTCAGATGATTTCATAAAGATTTTGGGTATTTACTTTAGTGGAGAACAGAATGTAATAATAAACTGGGAAGAAAGGCTATCCCGGCTAAAGTGGGCATTAGTAAATTGGAAACGACGTCGCCTAACTGTATTTGGCAGGTCCTTAATAATTTAATTTTATCTGGACTGTGGTATACCGCTTCTGTAGTTCATATGCCCAAATCAGTAGAGTCAAAGATCAACACGTTACTTTTGTCCTTCTTATGGGAGGACAAAGCCCATTTAGTATCCAGTCAATCCTCACCAATGAAAAGCATGATGGGAGGCCTGGATTTGGTTAATGTTTTAGCAGAGTTTTCTTCGCTAAAACTGAAATTCTTGAATAAGTTACTCACTTCAAACTCATATTGGTCAAGTGTTGCAAGGATACTTCCACAAAGGTACGTAGATCCATTTCCAGTAGAATGTTTATTTTTGTGCAATAAACTGCCACCTAACCATCAGAAGATACCACACGTATATAAAGAACAGCTCGAAGCTTTAAAGATATTTACACAATCAATGCCACAACCCAGTTGCTGGGAGGATGCCTTAGAGCAACGTCTTTGGGGCAACGAGCTGATTCGTGATAGTGATGCTGTATTATATTTACCCTCTATGGCCAAAAATGGCATTCAATATTTACGTGATTTAGTTAATCCAAAATCTCGCAAATGGATTGCGATGCAAGATGTAGCAAGAATAACATCAATGAGACATATTGATGCTCACCGCTTATTTGTTAGAATAAAGAATGCAATACCTGCTGTATGGTTCAAATTGCCGAAAGCACGTGGCAACATTGATATGTTGCAACCAACATTAGTATTTATGTCAGAACATAAAAAATACAACATGGCATCTAGAGACTGGTATGGAATGCTAATGCAAAGTCGGAGACAGACTCCTGTTGCAGTTAGGCATTGGAACTCTTTAGCCTGCACGCCAAAGAACTGGAAAAATGCATGGAAAACAATACATCTACCTTGTCTACCAGCAAACGCACGGGATCTGGCATGGCGATTACTCCATCGAAGGCTAAGGGTCGGCCATCTGACTTATATGTGCAAAATAACAAGTACAGACTGGTGTTTATTATGTAATACCGAGGAGGAAACAATAGACAATCTGTTTACACAGTGTTGTATAGCTACAGGCTTTTGGGTATATATCAATATGCTCCTTGCTAAATTTGGAATCAAATATGTGAAATTAATGGCTGAAACATTTATGTTCAAAGATTGCTCAACTATCGGACGAATCATTAATAGCAAGGAGAAAGAATTGTTAGTAACCCTGTTATCTGTAGGAGTGTGGGCCATTTGGAAGCATCGGTGTTCAGAGGCCAGAGATAAAACAGGAAACAACCACCAAAGAGCCATACAAGCTATATTTCGATTATTGTTGATAAACTGCATTCATTGTGAATTTTACAGGCTAGTGGAACATGGAAAAGAAAGTAGATTTAAATATATTTGGTGCAAAACTGGCCTAATATCAATTGAACATGGATATCTAAAAATAGCAGAAGCAGAACTTGTATAAGCTAGCACACTCGCTGCTTGTTGTATATTGATATATGGTATTTTATTTTGTTTAATTGAGTTAATTTTAATATTTTAATCTCCTAGGAGATAATAATTTTGACGAATAACCTAACCTTTGGAATCGGTATATTTAAATATCAATTGAGCATCGCGTCAATATTCTGGAGGTGATCCGACTTTCGAGTTCATTAGGTTAACACAGTATGACAACTTACATATATACAATTTACATCCTGTTGTAAATGTTTACTGTATGTGTATTTGCTCCAGGGTAATTTATAAAAACTTACAATGAAGTAAATTTAAAATGTGAACCCAGAGCGCCGTCTATGTAGTCATAGTTTGTATACTTTTGCTTTGTGCATTTTACGACATAAAGGCTACTACGCCTGCTCGGTATTTAAGAATCGGCCAACTGGCGTCAATGAGTGACCGTTTGTTACTTATTGACGAGTCACTTCGCCACTAGTTGGCGAGTTGCACTCGCCATTTGGGCCAATACTATACGATGTGCTACGTTAAACTACATATGATCTACTTAGCCTGCCGGCCATGAATCGCCTCAATGGCGTCAATGAGTAGCAGTAACTTACTGCTAATTATTGATGAGTCGCTTTACCACTTATTGGGTAACTATGCTCGCCATGTGGGCCTACTACTACACGGTGTGCAAATAGTAATGGCTTCGTTGAATTATATTATGTTATCAGCTCTTTATTAATTATGTTTTCTATGTAGTTATGCCATGGGTGTGGTATATGGTAATAGAGTATTTTGTCTTGCACTGTTTTGACATGTTAGGTTTGTATTGTTATTCATATACTATTAATAAAGCCTGCTATTTTACCCGATTTTTTATGGGGGTTTGCAAGCCTTTTTTTAAAGGAGTTCCTCCGTGAGGTGTGTCCGACTGCGTCCGCGTCGGATTTTCAAAAAAAAGAAGTAGTAGTAGTAGTAGTAGTAGTAGTAGTAGTGGTGGTGGTAGTAGCAGCAGCAGCAGCAGCAGCAGCAGCAGCAGCAGCAACTGCAGCAGCAGCAGCAGTAGGCGTAGTAGTAGTAGTAGTAGTAGTAGTAGTAGTAGTAGTAGTAGTAGTAGTAGTAGTAGTAGTAGTAGTAGTAGTAGTAGTAGCAGTAACAGCAGCAGCAGCAGCAGCAGTAGTAGTAGTAGCAGCAGTAGTAGTAGTAGTAGTAGTAGTAGTAGTAGTATTAGTAGTAGTAGTAGTAGTAGTAGTAGTAGTAGTAGTGGTAGTAGTAGTAGTAGTAGTAGTAGTAGTAGTAGTAGTAGTAGTAGTAGTAGTAGTAGTAGTAGTAGTAGTAGTAGTAGTAGTAGTAGTAGTAGTAGTAGTAGTAGTAGCAGCAGCAGCAGCAGCAACAGTACTAGTCACATTGGATATATATTAAAATATATTAATTAATCACATCTCTCATGAAGTTTATTAAGATGAACACGGCTATTATCCGGATGGGGGTATTGTTAGGATCCGGAACAAGATGGCGTCAATCAAGTGGAACAAAACGAGAAGCCGGAAAAATAAAACTGGAGTTTGACGATCTTCCCTCTATAACTCATATATTGATATTTTGCTTTTTGAAAGGTGGTGTTGGCGTAAGCAGTGTTGCTTACTGAAGGTAATCTCGTAACATTCAGCATCGACGGATTTCTAATTCAGCGTCACTTCTAAGGATGCAATTTAAGTTAGCTGGTATCCTAACTGCTGCGGATCTTTTAAAATTTGGGATATAAAGTGTTTGCGTTTAAATCGTTATCGTGAACAAAAACGGAAGAAAGACATCAGCATATCGTATACCTCCTGCGGGATATATTGTCAAGAATATACTACATACTAATAAGGTTAACGCTGGCCACTGTACTGTCTGTGCTAGCGGGAAAATGCCTGGGAATATTCCATTTTTACAGCTTTTCCTGAATTAATTAACTATTAATTAAAGGATCTAAAATTAAAATTCGATTCTTCTGAATTTGTAAACAGTATCCGTCGTGTAAATAATCAATAAAAGCAAACGTTCCCTGGTGAAAGGGTATGTTTGTTGAGATAATATTATGCGATTGCAAATTGGTGATTAGTGATTTTAGGATAAAACGTAATTGAATTAGGTTAATTTAAATTTCGAGTTACGTAGTTTTCATGGGAAAATCGATTTGTTGATTTCTTAATTTCTAGATAAGTAATCTAAAGAAAAGTGGCAATGTTTGTAAATATATTTGTTTACATACTTGTCTTTATTTTCTAAGAAAGTAACAATGGTCTAGATTTAGAAGGTAGAGTAAAGCGCTTGGAAACTGAATGATGAGTTGTTTCTTGGAGGATAGAATTCATCTCAGCCTCAGGTGGTCGTGCGTACTATTGTCATAGGAGTGATAAAGGCGTTGATGGTTGCCGTGTTGGGCATATGTTCTTATTGATAGTAGTTTTTTATGATTGGTGTCACCCACGGTGCTTGTGTTGCTGTAGGATTTTTGTTGATGTTGGGCGTAACTTGTCCCGACGATGATGACGTTGGTAATAGTGATATTTATCCCTACACGTTTTGTAAAATAAATCGGAGGGGATATTGCAATCGAGTCCTTCCGTTCGTCCGTCCGTCTGTCCGTCCGGCTAATTCCTCCCGAAATCGTGATGGAATTCAATCAAATTTGTTATGTGAGTTACCCGTTGGTGTTCGGATGGGGGAGGGGTGGGTGGGTGGTGGTGGTATGTGCGCGTGCGTGCCTACGTGCGTGCGTGCCTGCCTGTGTGGATGTGTGCGTGCGTGTATGCATGCTTGTGTGTAAGAACGCAAAATTGACGAAAACGTTCTGCTTAAAATTACGGTGGTTTATGTGGCCATGGTGCGTGTGTGCGCGCGTGTGTACGCTAGCGCGTGCATGCATGCATGCGTGCATGCGTGCGTATGCGAGAGCGGGTGCGGTAGAGCAGGCGAGCGAGCGAGTGGGCATGCGCGGGAACGAGCCTGCGGGTGGGCAGGCCTGCGGGCAGTCATGCCTCAGTAATTGCGCGCGTCAGTGCATGTGTACCTCCGTGAGTGCGTGCGCCCTTGAGTGTGTGCGCCCTTGAGTATGTGCGTCAGTGCGTGCGTGCACACGTGCCTGTGCTTATCCCATTAACCCTTGGAATTCAATTTCAAGAGAACCCTGCTGGAAAGATGTTGAATATTTTAAATTTTATTAGACATGAACTGGTTGCTGACATAAGCAGTAAAATTTTCCAGTCAATTTAGTTACAAAATTTTCAATAGAATATTCCTTGCAATATAAATGATGCGTCGTTTTCTGTTCTGTAACGTTTAAAGCGTTAATAGAGCAGTAATGCACCTCTCCAGTTTTAGCTATGCCCCGCCCATCACTAGTTAATCTCCGCCAACGCTTCGCCCGTGTTGGAATCGATCGATCCCCGAACGCCCTGACTATTAGTTTCGAGAAAACTATACAGGTAAGCTGTTGAATAATTTGAGGCTAATTTGACTTGGTGCTGTTGCTGGCAGGAACAGCGCACAGTCTAATTAGTTTCAAAATAGTCAACAGAATGTTTATTAAATAGTAAACACTTGTATACAATTAGTACAACAACGCTTATCCCATCTTCAATTATGCGTTCGTGAAGTACTTATGTACGTCATTCATGACGTCATTTATTATGACGTCACCCTACACGTCACGTAGTTAATTATGACGTCATATGATGGATGGCTAAACAGGAAAGGTCCATTGCAGTAGTGATAGCGTTGGTCGTAATGATTCGATCACTGCTCATTGCTGTTTATTTCCTAGCTGCGTTAATTTTTTGTAATGCTGATGCTGCTAACGCGTGTGGTGCTGGTGGTGACATTGTCGACCAAATCAAACGAAATGGAATGATTTATCTAAAACCAATACCATTTTAGAATGATAAATGGGTTTTACGTAATATGTATGTGAGGCTGCTAGGCTAGTTTGCGTCTTATGGTTTACAAATTGGGTACAGGGTACAATATATAGTATGCCATAGTTCCTGATTATTACCGGATCGTCGTCGTTGTCGTTGTCGTTGTCGTTGTCGTTGTTGTTGTTGTTGTTGTTGTTGTTGTTGATGCGGCGCAGTGGCGGTGGTAGAGGTTGTTGTCGTCGTGTTGGCGACGTCGTCGGCGGCTGCAGCGGCGACGGCGCTGCTGCTGCTTTTGTAGTTGATTTTATGGTAGCTGTCGTCTATTTTCTGTCGGATTCTCAGACAGTCGCATATTCACATCGGAAAACTCAAATATGACGAAGTTGATCTTGTGATTGTGGATGTGATTGTCGGTGCAGTTTTCGTTGATGTTGTCGTTGACGTTGTCACTGTTCTTTCCGCCGCCGCCGCCGCTGCCGCTGCTGCTGTTGTTGATGATGATTGTGCTGTTTTTATTCGTCGTCGTCGTCGTCGTCGTCGTCGTCGTCGTCGTCGTCGTCGTTAATGTTGCTCCGCTGTTTGTATTGCTGATGATGGCACTGTTGTTGCTTCCGCTGTTGTTGTTTTTCTTGTTGCTTTTGCTGTTATTGGCGAGGACGCTGTAGGACTTGTTGCTACTGCTGTTGTTACTAGTGCTGCTCTTTCTGCAACTATTGCCGCCGCCGTTGTATTTGTTTCGTTGCGATTGTCATTGTAATTTCCGTTGCCATTGCCGATGCTGTTGTTTTGTGATGGTCGTTGTTAATGCTGTTTATTTGTGTATGATCTAAGCTCTAAATGATGCACAACACAAGTTCCGCTCGCCACTGGCAGTCTACCTTCATGATCAATCAAGTCTGTCATCCTATTCGGTCCTCGGGGCATAATCGTTAGAATAATGCTAATATATTTCTCAACTGAGTGGTCTCTCTCAGGTGGTAAATATATGGGTCGGGATACGCGTCAATATAAGGGTCATTACTCTGAAGATATTTTGCAAAGAACTGGCAGTTAGGAACGAGAATTTATCTCCCTTTATTTACAAAAATAATTTTCCATGAATTATTAAAATAACTCAGGATCTTTAATTCCCTTTTCTTCTTCTTCTGCTCAATATCTTTTCAGCTACCTACATTTTCGTGAGCAAAAAAGTCCAATAGGAAATGTATGGGGATTTTCACTATGGATCTTTGAAGGCTTATACACCTAGAATTTTGATCGAATTACTACCATACCTGGGTAGGATGTTACCCTTGGGGCCCTGAAGAAGTTTGTCCACCTAAAAGGTGACCTTGACCTTTGACTATTGACCACCAATGCATGGAAAATGGCCACATAGGGAATGAATGGGAATTATCAGGATGGATCTTTGAACAGTGACTACACCTAGAGTTTTGATCAGACCACACCCATACGTAGTGTGGTTACCATACGTGCTGTTACCATTTGTGTCCTGAAGGTGTTGATTGATCTGAGCGGTACAGGTCCACGTGGAAGAGTACACATTGGGCATAGAAATTTCTAGTTTTTGGCAGAAATGAACTCCTCTTCTTCTCAGAAAGTTAATGGTCATATTAGATGATACCGTGTGTCATCCTTTCAAGGTTCCACCACCCCTTGGGTCACATGCCCAGGTGGAAGGGCCACTGCATGGGCCTCAAAATTACCAGTTTTCGTTTTTGTCATAGATCACCTCATTCACCCATACACGCTGATTGAGATTGTTAGATTGCGTTAAATATTTAGCTTTTGGCCCCCTTTGCAAAATTCTCCATTATTTGACACTTTTGAGGTTTTCCTTGATTTTCATGAAAACTTTACCATAGGCGGATCCAATGGTGATGGTTTCGGAGTGATCTGACCTCAAGTTCAAGGTCACCCAGTAGAGTCGCCAGATACCAGTATTCGTTTTTGGCATAGATTACCTCCCTTTACCCATACAAGATAATTGAGAGTCTTAGATAAAATAAAATGTTAAATTTTGAATCCAATGCACCCCACACAAACTTTGCAGATTCCTCGGTTATTTGACACATCAGGTCTTTTCTCTTGATTTTCATGCACGCTTTATTAAACGTATGTCACACATGCCGGCACCAGTGGTGATGGTTTCGGAGTGGCTCGACCACAGCGTCAAGGTCACTTATACTATTTCTTCATGGCCAGACATCGCAGATTTACGGTTGCTTCAGTAAGTTTCTTCTAGTTATTATTACACTCACACCCACACCACACATCCCAGAATGGTAAGACGTGATTGCGATTGTGTCTGACTGTCAGTCTGTCTGTCGGTCGGTCGGTCGGTCAGTCTGTCTGTCATTCCTCGGTCAGTCGGTAGTTCGGTCGGTTGGTCAGACTGTTTGTCCGTCTATCCATCCCACCAACTGTCTGTCTGTTTTTCTCTTATTATTATTATTCTGTATTACTCTGAAGATGTTTTGCAAAAAACTGGCAGTTAGGAACGAGAATTTATCTCCCTTTATTTACAAAAATTAATTTCCATGAATTAGTCGAACGTAACAAAGTTAACCAACCAACCTATTTAATCTGCGATACAATCGCAGATTATTCAAATCACTCAGGATCTTTATTCCTCCTTCTTCTTCTTCTGCTTCTTCTTCTTCTTCTTCCCCTCCTCCTCCTCCTCCTCCTCTTCCTCCTTCTCATCCTCCTTCTTCTTCTTCTCCTTCTTCTTCTTCTTTCGTATTCTTCCTTAAAACCTTCTGACCGCATCTCCTCCTACAGTTTTCATCCGATCAACTCCAAGCTTGGTCAACTTCTGCCACCTAGTCTGCAATCGTGGGCTGTTCAAAAGAATTTGGATCTGCCCAATATGTTTTCAGCCACCAACCTTTTTGTGGGCAAAAAAGTCCCGTAGGAAACGTATGGGAATTTTCAATATGGATCTTTGACGTGCTACCACACCTAGAGTTTTGATCGGATCACTACCATACCTGGGTAGGATGTTACCCTTTGGATACTGAAGATGTTTGCCCACCTAAAAGGTTACCTTGAGCGCTGACGGCTATTACATGGTGAATGGACCCATATGGAATGAATGGATCTTTGAACTGTGACTACGCCTAGAGTTTTGATCAGATCACAACCATACTTGGTCAGGATGTTACCATTTGGGTACTGAAGGTGTTGATTGATCTGGCCGGCACATCCGAAGTGGGAACTCCTTGGGCATCAAAATTACCTGTTTTCGTTTGTAGTAGAAGTGAACTCCTCTTCATCATCGAAGGTCAATGGACATATGAGATGATTCCATGTGACATCCTTTCATGCTTCCATCACTCCTCCTTCTCTCATCGTCCTCCTTCCCATTCCCCCCTCCTCCACCCATCCCTTCTCCTCCTCTCTTCCTCGTCCTCGTGCCCGCCCTCCTCCTCCCCCCCTCTGCTCCTCATCTTACTTTCCTCCTCCTCCTCCGGGCCTCCTCATCCTTCTCCTCCTCCCCACATCCATCTCCCTCCCCATTCTCCACCCATACCCTCTTCCTCCCCTTCCTCTTCATCATACCATCTTCCTCCTCCTCCTCCTCCTCCTCCACCTCCTCCTCCTCCTCCTCCTCTCGTCGTCATCCTTCCCATTCCCCCTCCTCCACCAATCCATTCTCCTCCTCCTCCTCCTCTCTTCCTCGTCCTCGTGACTAGCCTCCTCCTCCTCTTCTCCTCCCCCACCTCTCTTCCTCATCTTACTTTCCTCCTCCTCCCCCTCTTCCACCTCCTCCTCCTCCTCCCTTCCTCCTTCTCCTCCTCCTCATTCTCCTCCTCCTATCACTGCTGCTGCTTCTACTGCTGCTGCTACTGCTGCTGCTGCTGCTACTACTACTACTACTACTACTACTACTACTACTACTACTACTACTACTACTACTACTACTACTACTACTACTACTCCACAGCCCCATCATCCTCCATCTCATATTCTGCCTCCTCCTCCTCCTCCTTCTCCTCTCCTCCTTTACTGCGCTCACTGATCCTAACTATAGTCATATGATAATCTTACTCGGCCCTAGAAATTTAAAAGCGTGTATAAGTCCAATTCCAACAGCTTGCGTGAGTCTAGACATGAGCATTGGGAACTAGCAAATAAACGCCTGAAGATTACAACACACAATTCCATCAGCTGAAGCCATTCTATATGTAAAATCATTTCATCCCGAATAGCCTATACACAGATATATTACACACCAATGGCTAGATGTCTCGTGATTATCTTGAAACTAATATGATTGAAAGTCGTTGATGCCATAAGCAAATACTTTTTTAAATATTCACCAGGTTTGGTAGGCTACTTAGATCATTTGAAATCACGTCCCTTGGGTAGAGGGTGGGTGAGTGGTGGACACTTTAACGGCCAAACCGTCCAAAGCCGGTCTCTGCAGTTATCTTAACGAATGGCATATGGAGAGGAAGAGATGACTATTTTTGAAAATTTACCACTGCAATGCCTGGATGGATAAAAGAGCCAGTAATACTAGTTGTAAATTTTCAAAAGAAAAATATCTTTTTTGAACTGAAACAGGGCATTCACCGAGCAAATATTTATTGAAAAAATATGGCATTAACCCATTCATACCAAATCCGGCCACAACTGGTCTCTGCAGTGGTTTTGGGGAATGTCCATTTGCAGATCAAGAGAAAATTATATTTTGAAAATTTACCGCTGTAATGACTGGCTCGATAACCGAGCCAGTCATTCCAGTGGTAAATTTTCAAAAAATAGTCTTATCTTGGCCTGCGAATGGACATCTAAAAAGCAAAAATTTCGAATTTCTTGACCAAATTTATTCATTAAAGGTTTAAACTGTTATCCGTATGCCACCGGTTAAATATGCATGAGTTTGCTCTTGACATCTAATAATCTAGGCTAGACATGGGCTATAAACTATTGTTATAAGTCAACAGGTGGAGAAAGCATCCAGTTTTTCACCTTGGGGCAACATTCTAATATATCGTCAACTTAGCTATAGGTGTGAACACGGTGTATATATTATTTGGGGTGGTGTGTGTGTGTTGGGGGTAAGGGGTTGGTGCAATAATAACTATTGATAAGATGAAAGTCAGCAAAATATAGCAAACAGTATACCTCACTGTTTTAATTTTTATTCATAAAATGGTGATACAATATTGAGGATCTAAAACGAGTTCCCATTTAATATATACATATGAAATAGAAGATATAAAACGAGGTAAAATTTAATATCATTCAAACTCATCATACATTTTTGTGTATCCAATTTTGAATGAGCTTTGACTTACTTGACTTAATTACTTCGTTCCTCGTGAGGAATATGGCCCGTTATGCGGTTCTTTCAGCTCTTGCGTCATCTCGGGACGTATCCATAAGGGACAGGCGACTACACCGCCCCCCCCCCCTCCCCCCCTCCCACGCCCCCCCCCCCCCCCCTCCTCCATCACCCACCCCACCTCCCATCACATTGAAGACATATTGGGGAAATAATATTGAGGAAAAATACTCATTATCCCGCCCACTTTGTATGCGCATTGTAATCGATTTATTAAATTTAAATGCTTAATTCCCAGAATCACAGGTTTTCTTGACGGAGATACGTCATGTGCGTTGTGACGTCAGCTAACTGGTGACCCAATTGAAAATAAAGTCGGATACTTGATTGCCACTCGATTACACACGTTCCATTTAATGTTGCAGGGTTTATACAACTTGTTCAATGAAAAAGTCTGATGAAACCACATGATGAACATCGTCATATAGCACGGTCTAGCCCTCCCACTTCGCTCTCGTATCAAACGGCGAAGCGATGTGAGTGGGAGTATGTTAGTACGATGCATGAATAATGGAAATATAACAACCTTTTATACAATTAATCACGATAATATTATGGAAACCAATGTCACAATCTGTGCTCGCATTCTTATCGTTCCGCTGACAAAACTCCCACAAATGACGTCATTTACACCGATTAAACATCCGCATGCGATACCATTTGAAATAACTTCACATGTTTCCAAACTGTACAATTTTGATTACAATTTAAGAAATACGCTGTTGAGTGTTTCGGATTTAATTTGATTGGAAGCCATTGCTCCCTAAAGCTAGGATTCCATTAACGCGTATGCGTATGCGTATCCATATGCGTATATGTATGCGTATCCGTATGCGTATCTGTATGCGTATCCGAATGAGTGATTCCATTTATACGTATGGGTATGCGTATACGTGTCCGAAAGCAGTGATTTTATTCAATTCTAGGTCCAATCAAGTGGACTACTACTACTACTACTACTACTACTACTACTACTACTACTACTACTACTACTACTACTGCTGCTGCTGCTGCTGCTGCTCCTGCTGCTGCTGCTGCTGCTGCTGCTGCTGTTACTGCTACCACTACTACTACTACTACTACTACTACTACTACTACTACTGCTGCTGCTGCTGCTGCTGCTGCTGCTGCTGCTACTACTACTACTACTGCTGCGGCTGCTGCTGCTGCTACTGCTGCTGCTGCTTCTACTGCTGCTGTTGCTGCTGCTACTACTACTGCTACGGTCTGGATTGCTGGCATCAAAAGGGATGAATATTTTCTAAATAATTCTATCAGCCTTCCAGCGCCCTTACTATGAATTTAACTTTTATTTTGGAATCACTGATTCGGATAAGCATACGCATACGGATAAGCATACGCATACGGATAAGCATACGCATACGGATAAGCATACGCATACGGATAAGCATACGCATACGGATAAGCATACGCATACGCATACGCATACGCATACGAGTTAATGGAATCGCGTATGCGTATCCGTATCCGAATTTTTTTTCGCTTCCATTACAAATAGATGGTATGATTCCATATGTTCGTATGCGTATGCGAAACCTGTCCGTATCCGAATCCGATTGCTACATGTAGCGATTTCATTCGGATACGGTCAGCATTCGGATGTGGGATTCCTTGTAAATGACGTTATTATTGCGTCATTCATGGGCTTTCCCCAAATCGGCACGCTATTATTCTGCACATGTGTTCCAAAATAATAGTTAAATTCATAGTAAGCGCGCAGGAATGTAAAAGACTGATATAATTATTTAGAAAATAGTTAATGCCTCTTTGATCCCAGCAATCCAGACCATAAAAACACTAATTACTAGTAGTAGTAGTAGTAGTAGTAGTAGTAGTAGTAGTAGTAGTAGTAGTAGTAGTAGTAGTAGTAGTAGTAGTACATATGATTATCCTAGAATTGAATAAATTCACTGCTTTCGGATACGCATGTGCATACGCAAACGCATACGCGTTAATGGAATCCTAGCTTAAGGCGGCAATAGCTTCCAATCAAAGTAAGGCCAGTACGCTTAATTTTCTGTTATTATAGTTGTTCCTAAGCAGTCCTGTGTTTATGAATTTCAAGACGTTCGTTTATCGTGTTGTGCAGATGTCCGATTCGTATTTATTATTGTTCTTCTCAATCAAGGGATGACAGTCCAGTATAGATTCACGATTTGTCATCAATAACCCAGCAGGCTTTGCACATTGGAACCAGTCCGCGAGCATGCTCAGTAGTACGTCAGCAATGCGTGTCGGGAAATGCGAGTAAATGAATGGCATGCTTCTGGCTAACAGTCCTTTATAGTAGTAAATCTTGGGAGATGTGGATAAAATTCCGTCAACCATTGCATCCACAATAGAACGAAGATCTCCATTTAAAACTTTGTCTTCGATTCCTGAAATTAAAAATTTACCAAAAATTAATTATACATCGTTAAATATTTAACACATCCTCTCCTTAGTCCATTCTGTATTTTTCACTGTATTTCTCTCAGGATATACAAATAGTATACGAGAGCCGTAAATATATAAAATGGTTAATGGCGCTATACTCCACCCATTTCTAGCTAATTGTGACGTCGGTAAGGCCGAGCCATTTGATGTATGACGTCACTTAGTTTGTTAACCATGGCCGACAGTCAAGGAAAATACACGTTGTAATCTAGATCACTAATTTTATTCTACGAATTTAGTAAATATTTCAACTTATAAAACTATACTATAACGATGCTAGAAATAATATAATTATGATTAATAAAGATGAATACACGGTTGATTATGATGAATACGTTCTATAACTTCTTACACTATTCAAACTCACATTTCACAACAATCCGCCAGCTACAGTATCTAACTCAACTCTCAGAACGGCTAAGCAATTCTACCAGCAACAATAACAACAACTATCCTCTCGCAAGAGCACATCACAACTGTCCACAGTATTACCAATCAGCCACCCTTTCATGCTCAATCCATGCACCAGACAAGCATTAAAGTGTCAAATTGCAAATAAAATGGTTACACTGACTGCCCACTACAGACAAACTGAACGCAAGAGTCATTCCAGACATTAATACCAACATGTGGCCGTGGGAACATAGCCCACTGCCCTATGGGCGTGTGCTTGCGCGCGTGCGTGCGTGCGTGCCTGCGTGCCTGCGTGCGTGCGTGCGCGCTTGTGTACGTGCGTCCGTGCTGAAAATTTGTAAACTTTTACCTAATCTCCACCCATTTCTAGCTAATCTCTACCCATTTCTAGCTAATCTCCGCTAATTTCTAGCTTAACCCCAACGACATTTTAAGCGTGTTGGAATCGATTTGAAACTTTGGAACCTCAATTCCCATAATCAAGATTCCAAGGTATACTATGCGGGTAAGCAGTTGAATATTTTGAAACTAATTTGACCGGGGTTTGTTGCTGCCTATGACAGCAACAACTCCAAGTCAAATTAGTTTCAAAATATTCAGAATAATGTTTATTAAATTGTAAATTTATCAAAGACATAAGTCGTGCACTTTCGTGACAGAACTACGCCATTTTGATCGTGACGTCAGCTAACAAGTGACGTAATTCACCTTTCCAGAGTATCCACCCATCATATGATGTGTTGAATGACATCATAATGAATGACGTCACGAATCTCGTAGATAAGTACGTCACGAACGCATATTTGAAGACCTACTATGCGTTTCTGTACCAATTGTATGTCTTTACTATTTAATAAATATTCTGTTGAATATTTTGAAATTAATTTGACTGGACACTGTTGCTGCCATAGGAAGCAACAGCACCCAGTCAAATCAGTTACAAAATATTCAACAGGTTACCTGTATAGTTTTCAGGAAATTTATAGTTAGGGCATTAGGGGATAGATCAATCCCAACACCACGAGGTGTGGGTGGAGCTTAGCTAGAGATAGGAGGGGCATAGCTAAAATTGGAAATGTTCATTCCTCCATAGATAGACACAAGCTGAATGTGGTCATACCCTCAAGTATATGACGTCACTATTAATTACGTCACATGTAGGCGGACGTCACAATCAAAATGCATAATGAATCACGTAACTAAATCCCTCAAGAACTTTTAAAAGTCCGTCAGGTGTACGAATTGTATGTCTTTACTACTTAATAACTATTCTGTTGAATATTTTGAAACTAATCTGACTGGTTGCTGTTGGCAACAGCAAC
This sequence comes from Chaetoderma sp. LZ-2023a, assembly GCA_034401795.1. Classification (NCBI taxonomy): domain Eukaryota; kingdom Metazoa; phylum Mollusca; class Caudofoveata; order Chaetodermatida; family Chaetodermatidae; genus Chaetoderma; species Chaetoderma sp. LZ-2023a. Next base: position 152,161,895 of record CM067359.1, read on the forward strand.
CAGTTAAATTACTTTCAAAATATTCCGCAGCTTACATGTATAGTTTTCTAGAAATTGACTTTCATGGAGTTCAGGGTTCGATCGATCCCAACACAGGCAAAGCATGGGCGGAGCTTAGCTAGAGATAGGCTGGGAAAGCGAAACGTGGATTCATCCAAATCGGTCAAAACCGGCCTCTGTAGTGGTCTTAGGGAATGTCCATTTGCAGGCCAAGAGAAGACTATTTTTGAAATTTTACCACTGGAATTACTGGCTCGGTAACCGAGCCAGTCACTCCAGTGGTAAAATTTCCAAAAAATAGTCTTCTCTTGACATGCAAATGGGCACTCTAAATGTGAATAATTTAATTTTTTGACCAAATTTAGTTTAAAGTGATAAGAAAGCATGGGGTTGACGATTTGGAAAGAGTGACTTTATGTTGCGCTGCTTACACATATCAAACGCAGATTACTACGCACATGAATTCGACATGGTGGAATACTATAGATATCGCCTATATCTTGCCGATCAAGTGCCACACACACCACTACCACCACCTTCCACCATCCAGGTCAGATATGGCATTTATATAGAAGAACACGACCCGGTTAGTGAATTATTTACCATACATTCATGTGTCTCAAGGAGCTACTTGTCGAGTTTATCAATGATCTACTCGTGTTCGGGGTTCAATCTAGTGTTATGGGAAGAATTTAACCACTTAAAGCACGCAAGGCTAAGAGAGACTACTTAGGAAGACAAAGTAACAAATTGTAAAAAAAATTGAGTACTTTAACGAGTTATTGATGTTCCTCTGTGAACTATCGTTAACTTTAGCTAACGGAATCTTAATCAAATCTCAGAAAAGCTATTCAGGTGATATAACATGCCACACATAAAGCATGCATGTTATGGTAACATTTTTATCATGCCGTTAAAGAAAGATTCTCAGGTTTTTATTTAACCCTTTCAAACCCGATGTCTGCAGTGGTCTTGCGGAATGTCAATTTGCAGGTCAAGAGACGATTACTTTTGAAATTTTACCACTGGAGTGTATGGCTTGGAAACAGAGCCAGACATTTCAGTGGTAAATTTTCAAAAATAGTCTTTTATTGGCCTGAAACTGAACATCTAATAAGCAAATATTTTGACAGTATTGACCAAATTTATCCATTAAAGGGTTAATTATTAAATGCTGATGCATTCCTACAGCTCATGCTCCTCAAATAAAATTAAGCTAAAACAAAATTCAACATGATTATTATTACATAATAAAAAGGGTGTTGCATTTGGCACCTACATGACATCACACTATATCGCTTGAGAAGAAAAATGGCGGCGACCACAGTTCAACATTAACGCGATGCTAAACAGCCAATAATTGTGATACAGATAATGGAATCAGGGGAAATGTGTGCGCGCTTGCGACTGTCTGTTTGTTTCAGTCTAGGAACGAAAATGTTTTTGGATTGATATAAACTCGATTTTTTAAATTCCCGACATTACTTCCCCCCCCCCCCCCACACACACACACATCACCCCCACCCACACACCCCACCTCCAACACCCAACCTCCCCCCACCCAACACCCACCCTCCCTTCCCCTGTACCATTAAAAGATAGTTATATTGGTGAAAATATTGGCTTAAAAACTATTTTCTTTTCCATAACAGGCAATTTATATGTTGAAAGAGTTCTCTCCCTTGCCATCCCGGAATAATATGTGGTTAACCCATAAGCGGGTGATTGTAAATCATCATCTACAGCCTAGCCCCTATACCGTATTCCGTGGAATATCCACGCAGAAAACATGGGGCATAGCCTGGCCATTGACAAGCATCCAATTTGCAAAATACGTGCGTAAAGACTATCCTGTGTTAATTCTGTGTATATTAGCAAAGTAAATCAAAGATCACGTGTCTTATTCATGTTTCCACCTCTGCTTTTACAGCCAATTCACCTTTCCAGAGTATCCACCCATTATATGACGTCATAATTAACTACGTGACGTGTAGAATGACATCATAATGAATGCCGTCATGACTGGCGTAGATAAGTACATCACTAACGCATTTTTAAAGACGCCTTGTTGTACGAATTGTATGTCTTTACTATTTAACAAATATTCTGTTGAATATTTAGAAACTAATTTGACTGGGCGCTGTTGCTGCCATAGATGAATCCCAACACGGCGACGTGTGGGTGGAGCTTAGCTAGAGATTGGTGGGGCATAGCTAAAAATGGAAATGTCCATTAAGCGCACTGCCATCCTCTTATGTATCGTTGTTATTAATTTGGACAAATGGAGGAATCAAGTTTTAGCTATTCTCCGCCCATCCCTAGCTAAGCTCGGCACATGCGTTGCCCGTGTTGGGATCAATCGACCCATGCACTCTCTGAATATACATTTCCAGAAAACTATATAGGTAAGCTGATTAATATTTTGAAACTAATTTGACTGGGTGCTGTTGCCGCCTTTTGTAGCGCCCAGTCAAATTAGTTTTAAGATATTCAACAGAATTTTTATTAAATAGTAAAGACGTACCACAACGCTTAGTCCATAATTAATTACGCGCTCCTGACGAACGTATCTATGTACGTATATGTGTGTTTACACATATACGTACATAGAAGCGTGGGATGAAATTTCTCTATGAAATATTGTTGAAAATATATCCTAATTTAATCTTATGTGCTGTAACGTATAATATGTTGTACACTCGCTCGAGGGCCGATGGCCTGTTGTGAAAAAATTATATATGAACATTTATTCACAACAGGCCATCGGCCCTCGAGTGTACAACATATTATACGCACATAAGATTAAATTAGGATATATTTTCAACAATATTTCATAGAGAAATTTCATCCCACGCTTCTATGTTTCTATTCGTTAACCATTTATCAATAATCTCCAAGACAGCAAGAGAGGAACGATGAGTGAGACAAGGGGCGTGTTCGCGAACGGGTCGCAACCCACACCCGGCACAACCACGTTGGAGAATATGACGGCATAATCTATTATGACGTCGTAATGCCTCCAAGGCCTGCCAGGTGCAGGCTACGGCCCCTCCGCGAACACGGCCCCAGATCTACAAGATAATCATCGACCGCTAGAAAAATTGATTAACAACCATTTGTCCTTTCTCCTTGTTTCCGCGAAAGAAACGAAAGTGAAACGAGGAGTGAGACCATGTCGACAAGAAAATCATCTACCAAAAATCACATTGTAAAATAAAATGCTACATGAGAGGAATGAGGAGTGAGACCAGGGGCATGTTCGCGAACTGGTAGCCAACCACACCCGGCACAACCACGTTGGAGAATACGACGTCATAATCTATTATGAATCATAATGACTCAAAGGCAGCTATGCCAGGCGCAGGCTACGACCCTCCACGAACACGGCCCCAGGTCGACAAGATAATCATCGACCCCTAGAGAAATTGATCAACAACCATTTGTCCTTTCTCCTTGTTTCCACGGAAGAAACTAAAGTGAAACAAGGAGTGAGACCAGGTCGACAAGAAAATCATCTACCAAAAAATCACATTGTAAAACAAAATGCTGCACGCCATGGAACGAGTTTGACTGACAGCCATTACAGCTCACTGCAACAGCAGCTTTCAGTCAAACTGGATCAACGGCTGCCAACTTACGCGTGAGCACACACATACTCTATTACGATGATCTATATTTTAAGGTTAACCAGACAGGAAGCCGGTTTTACATGCTATACATATTTATAATTTGGTGAAGATGTTCACTATTCATAACACCCCCCCCCCCACCCCCAACGTCTAGGTACATTTGGAGAAAGTGCTCATGTCATGAAATCCGTTCGCACATTAAAAGCCTCATAAACATAGGTTGCTAATTTTTTCTGGACATCTGTACTTGGACATTGTAATAATTCCGTAAATTTATAGACACTTGGTCTTTTATAATAATAGGGTTTGGTGAAGGTCTTACATAAGTTACTATACATGGGACATATGTCATTCATGGTGTCATTGATTATGACGTCATCCTATATGTCCCGTAGTTGATTATGGCGTCATATGATTGATGGATAAACTGGAAAGGTCAATTGTAGCCTAACATCTATGCAGTGGTCATTCCTGTTTAATCATTATACGACATTTGAAAGAATATAAGAATTATTCAGAAATCGCATTAGCCATACAAAAATACGACTGTTATTTTGATAGACCGTAGTTTATTTTGACGAACTTTTGCCCATAAATGTGCTTCATGAGATTAAACACCACATTTATGTGCGAAAGCTCGTCAAAATAAATTAAATTAGTCTCAAAAAGCACTAGCTATCTATCTCTGAATCCTGTTTTACTATTGAGGCTTGCCACCGTCTTGAAATTGCTTAATTCATTTCTCTCCAGGATTTCTTACAGAGTACAAATCAGTAACATCGCCTAGAGAACTATACACTAAGTATACAGTGTCTCTTTGTTTTCGGAGGAAATACATGGACTCACAGAAACAGTGCCTTCAAATATATGTGTTTTGGTAGTTCAGTAATTTTCGACCGAGTGCGCATGTCACACGACACGTTGATTTCCTGTGATATTTTCTCTGTCGATCACGTTTATAAGCACCGACACTTGTAGTCGGTCAGTATCGATTTACTACACGCCACCCTTCTACTGTCAATAAAACGAGAAAGGCATGACACTGGTAAAGCAAAAATATATTCTTGACCATTACCCCTTTGATGGTCAAGCCGGTCAGATCCGTATCTGCAGTGGTTTTGAGGAATGGACATTTGTAGGATAACAGAAAACTATTTTAGTAAATTTCAGTGGTAAATTTATAAAATACTCTTTTCCTGGCCTGAAAAATTTATTATTTTTCTTCAAAAGTCTTGACCATTAAAGGATTTATTGACATAATTAAAATATTGACCACTTTGAGGCGCTTTTAGCAGAAGAGGGGTTAAAAGATTGCACATTTAAATCCTAATTAACGCGGATGTTACAACTCATAATTAGTCGTATTTTGACCACTGCTATACTCGCCTTCAGATTTCGGTGTCACAAGAAATGTTTCTTTGCCAAAATCCTTCCTGACGTCATCGCTAGCTGCTTGCCACCAGCGTTCTGCCGCATCCTCTCTGTTATAATTCATTATTCCTATAAAAAAGAAATAGAATTCACATATAACCGGAGGATAAGGCGGCCTGTGCAACAAATGTGATTTATAATGGTAAAGTAAGCTGCAACTACAAAGCAGACTATAAATTCATTCATATTAGCAACATATTGAAGAACGTGTCATCCAGCGGCGGCGTTGGCGCCGGCCGCGGCGGAGGAGGAGGAGGAGGAGGAGGAGAACAGGAGGAAGAGGTCGAGGAGGAGGTGGATGAGGATGAGGAAGATGTGAAGGAGGAGGGGAAGTAGAGGGATATGAGGAGGGGAGGATGTGGAGATGGGGTGTGGAGAAGGTGATTGAGGGTTAGGAGGGGGTGGGGGGGGGCGGGGAGGAAGGGGAGGAGGATGTTGAGGAAGAAGAATTTGAGGACGAGGAGGAGGTGGATGGAGGAGGAGGAGGTATGGAAGGAGGATGAGGAGAAGAAGGAGGGACGGGGAGAGGGAAGAGGAGATGGAGGAGGAGGAAGATGGGGAGAAGGAGGAGGAAGGGGGGCAGAGGAGGAGTAAGTGGGGTGGAAGATGAGGGGAAGGGGAAAATGGGGTGGGATGAGAGGGGGGGGGGAGTGAGCAGAAGAGGAACAGGGGAGGAGGAGGGGAGGAGGAGGGGGGGAGCAGAAGGTGGAGGAGGAGGAGGATTGAGTGGAGGGGTGGAGCTGGAGGCAGAGGCGGAAGTGGCAGACGAGGGGAAGGGAAGGCGAAGGGGCGGAAGGCGATGTGGAGGAGGAGGAGGATAGGTGGAGGAGATAGGGGGGGGGTGAGGAGGGCGGGGTGGATGGAAGGTGAGGGGGAGTAGGAGGTAGTGGGATGAGGAGGAGGAGGAGTAGGAGGAGGAGGAGGAGGAGGAGAAGTGCGAGGAGGCGATGGATGGGGAAGAGGAGGAGGAGTATGAGGGGATGAGGAAGAGGAGGAGGAGGGGTGGAGGAGGAGGAGGAGGGGAGGAGGGCATGGATGATTGGGAGGAAGAGGAGGGGAGGAGGATGAGGAGGAGGAAGTGGAGGCGGAATCGGTAGCTGGGGCAGAGGCGGAAGCGGAGCCTGAGGCGGCAGACAAGGCGAAGGAGGAGGCGAAGGTGGGAAGGAGAAGTGGAGGGAGGAGGGGGAAGAGGAGGAGAAGGAGGACGAGGGCGGAGATGAGGAGGGGAGGAGATTGGGGAGGGGAGGGAGAGGGGGGGATACGGAAAGGTTAGAAAGATGGAGAGGTTATGGTAGGGGCGGGTACGTGGAGCGGTAGGGATGGTAGGGTGAGGAGTAGGAGAAGGGGTGAGAGGTGGGGGTATAGAAAGGGTATGAGAAGGGCAGGAGGGGCGGTATGAGAAGTAGGACGGGTGGTAGGACAAGGGATATAGCACGAGGGTTAGGAGGAGGGGTATATGAGGAGGGTATTGGAGAAGGTGTAGGAGAAGTGGTCGGGGAGCGGAAGGAGGAGTGGAAAGTGGAGAATGAGTTGCAGTTAGTAGGCCCGTATTCAGATGGATTAAGAATGCACACATGATACGTTATTACTGTTATTGTTATAATTGTAATCCAAAGAAAGATGAACGAACCAACGAAAAATAGTCAAGGATAGTATCTTCTGAGAATAAACGTAGTTTGACAGCAAATGATGGTGGTTTTCTAAGATATGATATACGTTAATCAGTGTTCAGTTGTGAATACACTTCGCCATAGCTGACGCTTACAGTAGTACAGGGTTCATACACCTTCAGCAGAATTAAATTCCATACTTTTTCAAGACTCAATTTCAAATTTTCCAGACCTAATTTACGACTTTCAATCAGACAAAAAA
>CM067359.1:152169326-152229564 GCA_034401795.1 Chaetoderma sp. LZ-2023a
CGCATGACACGTGTGTTTTTGTCCTTTCTCCTTGTTTCCGCGAAAGAAACGAAAGTGAAACGAGGAGTGAGACCATGTCGACAAGAAAATCATCTACCAAAAATCACATTGTAAAATAAAATGCTACATGAGAGGAATGAGGAGTGAGACCAGGGGCATGTTCGCGAACTGGTAGCCAACCACACCCGGCACAACCACGTTGGAGAATACGACGTCATAATCTATTATGAATCATAATGACTCAAAGGCAGCTATGCCAGGCGCAGGCTACGACCCTCCACGAACACGGCCCCAGGTCGACAAGATAATCATCGACCCCTAGAGAAATTGATCAACAACCATTTGTCCTTTCTCCTTGTTTCCACGGAAGAAACTAAAGTGAAACAAGGAGTGAGACCAGGTCGACAAGAAAATCATCTACCAAAAAATCACATTGTAAAAACAAAATGCTGCACGCCATGGAACGAGTTTGACTGACAGCCATTACAGCTCACTGCAACAGCAGCTTTCAGTCAAACTGGATCAACGGCTGCCAACTTACGCGTGAGCACACACATACTCTATTACGATGATCTATATTTTAAGGTTAACCAGACAGGAAGCCGGTTTTACATGCTATACATATTTATAATTTGGTGAAGATGTTCACTATTCATAACACCCCCCCCCCCACCCCCAACGTCTAGGTACATTTGGAGAAAGTGCTCATGTCATGAAATCCGTTCGCACATTAAAAGCCTCATAAACATAGGTTGCTAATTTTTTCTGGACATCTGTACTTGGACATTGTAATAATTCCGTAAATTTATAGACACTTGGTCTTTTATAATAATAGGGTTTGGTGAAGGTCTTACATAAGTTACTATACATGGGACATATGTCATTCATGGTGTCATTGATTATGACGTCATCCTATATGTCCCGTAGTTGATTATGGCGTCATATGATTGATGGATAAACTGGAAAGGTCAATTGTAGCCTAACATCTATGCAGTGGTCATTCCTGTTTAATCATTATACGACATTTGAAAGAATATAAGAATTATTCAGAAATCGCATTAGCCATACAAAAATACGACTGTTATTTTGATAGACCGTAGTTTATTTTGACGAACTTTTGCCCATAAATGTGCTTCATGAGATTAAACACCACATTTATGTGCGAAAGCTCGTCAAAATAAATTAAATTAGTCTCAAAAAGCACTAGCTATCTATCTCTGAATCCTGTTTTACTATTGAGGCTTGCCACCGTCTTGAAATTGCTTAATTCATTTCTCTCCAGGATTTCTTACAGAGTACAAATCAGTAACATCGCCTAGAGAACTATACACTAAGTATACAGTGTCTCTTTGTTTTCGGAGGAAATACATGGACTCACAGAAACAGTGCCTTCAAATATATGTGTTTTGGTAGTTCAGTAATTTTCGACCGAGTGCGCATGTCACACGACACGTTGATTTCCTGTGATATTTTCTCTGTCGATCACGTTTATAAGCACCGACACTTGTAGTCGGTCAGTATCGATTTACTACACGCCACCCTTCTACTGTCAATAAAACGAGAAAGGCATGACACTGGTAAAGCAAAAATATATTCTTGACCATTACCCCTTTGATGGTCAAGCCGGTCAGATCCGTATCTGCAGTGGTTTTGAGGAATGGACATTTGTAGGATAACAGAAAACTATTTTAGTAAATTTCAGTGGTAAATTTATAAAATACTCTTTTCCTGGCCTGAAAAATTTATTATTTTTCTTCAAAAGTCTTGACCATTAAAGGATTTATTGACATAATTAAAATATTGACCACTTTGAGGCGCTTTTAGCAGAAGAGGGGTTAAAAGATTGCACATTTAAATCCTAATTAACGCGGATGTTACAACTCATAATTAGTCGTATTTTGACCACTGCTATACTCGCCTTCAGATTTCGGTGTCACAAGAAATGTTTCTTTGCCAAAATCCTTCCTGACGTCATCGCTAGCTGCTTGCCACCAGCGTTCTGCCGCATCCTCTCTGTTATAATTCATTATTCCTATAAAAAAGAAATAGAATTCACATATAACCGGAGGATAAGGCGGCCTGTGCAACAAATGTGATTTATAATGGTAAAGTAAGCTGCAACTACAAAGCAGACTATAAATTCATTCATATTAGCAACATATTGAAGAACGTGTCATCCAGCGGCGGCGTTGGCGCCGGCCGCGGCGGAGGAGGAGGAGGAGGAGGAGGAGAACAGGAGGAAGAGGTCGAGGAGGAGGTGGATGAGGATGAGGAAGATGTGAAGGAGGAGGGGAAGTAGAGGGATATGAGGAGGGGAGGATGTGGAGATGGGGTGTGGAGAAGGTGATTGAGGGTTAGGAGGGGGTGGGGGGGGCGGGGAGGAAGGGGAGGAGGATGTTGAGGAAGAAGAATTTGAGGACGAGGAGGAGGTGGATGGAGGAGGAGGAGGTATGGAAGGAGGATGAGGAGAAGAAGGAGGGACGGGGAGAGGGAAGAGGAGATGGAGGAGGAGGAAGATGGGGAGAAGGAGGAGGAAGGGGGGGCAGAGGAGGAGTAAGTGGGGTGGAAGATGAGGGGAAGGGGAAAATGGGGTGGGATGAGAGGGGGGGGGGGAGTGAGCAGAAGAGGAACAGGGGAGGAGGAGGGGAGGAGGAGGGGGGGGAGCAGAAGGTGGAGGAGGAGGAGGATTGAGTGGAGGGGTGGAGCTGGAGGCAGAGGCGGAAGTGGCAGACGAGGGGAAGGGAAGGCGAAGGGGCGGAAGGCGATGTGGAGGAGGAGGAGGATAGGTGGAGGAGATAGGGGGGGGGGTGAGGAGGGCGGGGTGGATGGAAGGTGAGGGGGAGTAGGAGGTAGTGGGATGAGGAGGAGGAGGAGTAGGAGGAGGAGGAGGAGGAGGAGAAGTGCGAGGAGGCGATGGATGGGGAAGAGGAGGAGGAGTATGAGGGGATGAGGAAGAGGAGGAGGAGGGGTGGAGGAGGAGGAGGAGGGGAGGAGGGCATGGATGATTGGGAGGAAGAGGAGGGGAGGAGGATGAGGAGGAGGAAGTGGAGGCGGAATCGGTAGCTGGGGCAGAGGCGGAAGCGGAGCCTGAGGCGGCAGACAAGGCGAAGGAGGAGGCGAAGGTGGGAAGGAGAAGTGGAGGGAGGAGGGGGAAGAGGAGGAGAAGGAGGACGAGGGCGGAGATGAGGAGGGGAGGAGATTGGGGAGGGGAGGGAGAGGGGGGGGATACGGAAAGGTTAGAAAGATGGAGAGGTTATGGTAGGGGCGGGTACGTGGAGCGGTAGGGATGGTAGGGTGAGGAGTAGGAGAAGGGGTGAGAGGTGGGGGTATAGAAAGGGTATGAGAAGGGCAGGAGGGGCGGTATGAGAAGTAGGACGGGTGGTAGGACAAGGGATATAGCACGAGGGTTAGGAGGAGGGGTATATGAGGAGGGTATTGGAGAAGGTGTAGGAGAAGTGGTCGGGGAGCGGAAGGAGGAGTGGAAAGTGGAGAATGAGTTGCAGTTAGTAGGCCCGTATTCAGATGGATTAAGAATGCACACATGATACGTTATTACTGTTATTGTTATAATTGTAATCCAAAGAAAGATGAACAAACCAACGAAAAATAGTCAAGGATAGTATCTTCTGAGAATAAACGTAGTTTGACAGCAAATGATGGTGGTTTTCTAGGACATGATATACGTTAATCTGACGACCAGTCATTTAGAAACCCCATATTTAGTACCAAATGCCATTGCTCTCTTGAACAGGTTGGACTGTATTTGACAATATACCTGTTTTAAATCCACTTGGAATCACTATGGACACCTTAACACCCCAGTCACGTGTTTCTGATCTCCACACTTCGGTTAAGCTCGTCAGCGCTGCTTTCGATGCGCAATAGGCGCCTATCAGAGGAACTGGTACCAAACCTGACAACAAATAGCCATTATCAGTCCATGAGACAATCTTTCTACTGCCCTAATTCAGTGAGTGGGCTGCACCGCGCTTATAACACTCACCACATCCATTGGCGGCAGTGTATGTTTGAGACCTCTGGAAAGCTTAATAAAATAATGTCGGTAATTAGGTTTACGTCTTTACAAAGCGAAATCAGAAAATTAGTAGCCAGAGTAGAACCATAAACGGTCCTATTAAATAACGTAAATGACTTTTTTAAAACACGACCTACCCGCGTTGCTAAGGACGTTGACAAGTCTGCCTTGTGATCTGCGCAACATGGGCAGAAATGCACGTGTCACGCGCACAGGTCCCCAGAAGTTTACGTCCATCAGCTTGCGCATGTCCGCCTCGCTCATCAGTTCTGTGTTTCCCGCATATAAAATACCGGCATTGTTGACCAGAGCCCAAAGACCTGTAATTCAAACAATGTACTGACTTTATCGTTCTGCTAGTGCTCATACGCTGTGAACGATGTGAAAACAGAAAATTAGTAGCCAGCGTATAACCATATCGCACGGAGAGGGCACATATGCACTGGTGGCATTCCTTAGTTCCAATGGTCTATTTGTCACAAATACGCCTTTCAAACACCCATGCCGTCACCGGACAACATGGACCGGAAACATTGCTGATCGCAAAAGCGCCAAAAGGTTCTAAGGCTACAACAGCTGTCTTCAACCAAATAGACTTCATACTATGCAAGATAGAAGCAAACTCCCTACTTCGGAATGCTCGTTCCTATGGAGGCACAGATCTCAATTCTGACCACAAGCGGTCATGACACGCCTTCAGATGAACGATCTCTACGTAATGTATAAACGCCATACCCGGCAAGAGGGTAGAGTCACCTACAGCCTACCCAAGCTCATCAGCGACAGTGACACTCAAATGTTGTACAAAAAGTCCCTCGGGGAGCAGATAGCTAACATCGTCGTCAGCTCCGATCCAAACGAAGCCCTAACCAATATATTGAAATCTATGGAATCATCAGCTACCCGCACCATAGGTGTTCTTAAAAACAACCGAACTAGTTATACTGACGACCCTCTAGTAGTAAAACTGTCAGAAGAGCAGAAAGCATTACGGCTGCACATCTATCAAAGTGGCCAAAGTGAAGACCGCACCAAATTACGCCAGGAGGGCAATAACATTCTGCGCCACATTAGCAAACGCTTAAAAGATCTTGCTATTCAACAAGCAGACTCACTAGCATATGAAATCACTGCCACGGATGACTGTCACAAAACGTTTCTGACAGCCCGAGCCCTGGGAGTTACTGACTACACACCACCACTCACTGTACACAACACTGAAGGACACTTTATCACATCTGACCAGGGTAAAGTTGTGGCGATTCAAGAATGCTTCAATGACCAAGGTGATGAGCCCATGCACACGTTCTCAGGAGACCCAAGGCCATTACTAAAACCAATTAAACCAGCCGTGGTTGAGAAGGCACTTAAAGCCATGAAGAACAGACGTGCATCTGGACCTGATGGCATGAGCAATGAATTATTCAAATATGCATGTAACATTATCTCAAAACCGATCACGCACCTAATCAATTTGGCTTTTATCTTATCGACGCTGTAGGCCAAGGCGCCATTATCGCACTACCCAAGCTCAAGAAGCCACCTGGCCCCCAGCCAATCTACGGCAAATCCTATTCAATGTTACTCTATGCCGCATCCGAGACAAGATCGATAACTTCAGTGGATCACGTCAAAGTGGCAACAAACGTGGACGCATCTGCGCAGACATTGTATGCGCTCAACATATGCCTGTATTGGTAGTTGTTATGTTCTATGATTTCATAACACAAGGTAGCCTTTATAGTTACTAATATATTTATTCTAAACTAACTACATTTGAAATACTGTATACTAATGAATATTAATGATTTGACACGAAGTCTAACTTAGTTCTCACACAGAGATTCTGTCCGGGCCTCTGTCTCTAGCTCGATAGTTTCCGTGACCGCTCGGGATAGTTCGGAGAACATCACAGTAGTTATGTCCAAACACTGGGATTTCCACAAAATCAGAATTGACATGCTATGAGCCTTCGACATAATTAAACGCTCAAAGATCCTAGATGTGCTATGCCAGGCCAGTTGCAATGAAGATGAGCTACGACTAGTGAGACTACCGCTCGCAAACACCAAGAGTACGAGTCAAGTGAGTGAAATCTGTAGCGTTTGAGACATCAATCGGCTCGGCTCCCCACAGGGAGATGGTTTATCTCCTGTACTTTTCACTGTTACCTTGCTGCTGCATTGAAATCCGTACCTGAATGTTCCACAAGACCACCCCGCCCCCCTCAGTGTCAATACTGGGTATGCCGCTAGAGATATGGAATATGCCGACGTCTTTTCCTTCATAGACGATGAAAAGACACCCCCCCCCCCTTGACGAACTTCTCCCAATAGCTGCAAGCAAACAAAAAATTGAGAATCTCTTTATGAATGAATCCAAAGCAAAATTCACCCACATATACCTATCTACAAAGCATGAAACTAAAGAAAATGACAATGTACTTCGTGGCGGCGAACCATTGAGGAAAAGTAAAATCCTGGTCTCACTGCTTTGTAGTACTGCTGACATTGCTTCACGCTGCATCATGGGGAACATAGCTTTCCAGTCCTTCTGGAAGCTACGGAATCGTAGATCAAAGATGCCCTTGATAAAGAAGCTACGTTTATACAATGCAACCTGCGTATCCTTGATGCTGTATAACTATAACAGCTGGGAAGCTCCAAAGGCAGCTCTAGACAAACTTGACGCCTGCCACCGCAAACATCTACGCACCGTCACTGGACACCGATGGTCAGACAGCATAATTTCCAATAATGCACAAAACAAGATGTGTAATACGTCGCCGCTGTCTGTAAAAGTCGCCCAGCAAAGATGGTCCATGTTTGGCCATGGGCTACGGATGCCAGAAGAAACACCAGCACAGATAGCCTTGGAATTTGCCCTTCTTGGTGTCAGCAAATACAAAGCCAGGAGAGGACGTCTTTGCATAAATCTGCTAAGTGTGCTACGAGGTGAGCTCAAGAAAGCAGGACTCGGTACACTCAAGTCAAGAATGGACCTGAGGAAGCTAAGAATTTCGGCTGAGAACAAAACACAGTGGGAAAAAGCGAAGAAGGACTGATTGCAGCTGTAGGATGTTTCTACTACTACAGCCGCAGAATACAGTATTCATACATAGTGCTCATATTGATTGCAATAATGATTAAGGCAAGGGCCAACAGGACACGAAAAATAATGTGGGCCCAAATCAAAAAACAATTATCGCATTTTAGCAATTTGAACCCGTAATCCCAGTATCTCACTTTTACAGTAATGTGTTGATATTTTGACTGGAAGCTAATGCTGCCGAGTTTTCAGTAAAATTAGTTTCAAAATATTCGACAGCTTTTTGACACGTCCATCACGAATTTATTTTATTTGAAAGCAGCAGCAGCAGCAGCAGCAGCAGCAGCAGCAGCAGCAGCAGCAGCAGCAGCAGAAGCAGCAGCAGCAGCAGCAGCAGCAGTAACAACAGCCGCAGCAGCAGCAGCAGCAGCAGCAAGAGAAGCAGCAGCAACAACAGCAACAACCATTCCTCTTTGACCCACCTGATAAGCCCCCATCCACATTTAATTAGTACTGGGCCCAAATAGGCTTAATTCGTCCCTGCGCATATAGACACACATATCACTCTACGCAGACATTCTGGCACAGGCAGGCAGGCAGGCAGGCAGGCAGGCAGGCAGGCAGGCAGACATGCAGGCAGGCAGACAGTCAGAGAGGCACTGAATCAAGTTCCATCTAGAGAATATATGCATAGAGTTTACGCAATAAATACATACTGTCAGTTCCAAGTTTGGTCTTTACAAATTTTACTGCTCGACTGACGTCTTCCAAGTTTGTTACATCCAGCTGTACAACGTTGACGTCACCAGCGCCCAACTCCTTTAGACTTCTAGCTCCCTCTCCATCAGCGTCCAGGCATCCAGCAAACACCTTTATACCAATAGTGTTCAACCGGCGGGCGAGCACGTGACCAAAGCCACTGTCACACCCTGATGATGCAAGAACAAATGACCGTTATGCGTTTCTGTGTCATTTTGCCATCTCCTCAGTCCCAGTAGTAGTAGTAGTAGTAGTAGTAGTAGTAGTAGTAGTAGTAGTAGTAGTAGTAGTAGTAGTAGTAGTAGTAGTAGCAGCAGCAGCAGAAGAAACAACAACAACAACAACAACAGCAGCAGCAGCAGCAGCAGCGGCAGCAGCAACAGCAGTAGTAGTAGTAGTAGTAGTAGTAGTAGTAGTAGTAGTAGTAGTAGTAGTAGTAGTAGTAGTAGTAGTAGTAGTAGTAGTAGTAGTAGTGGTAGCAGCAGCAGCAGTAGGCAGCAACAACAACAACAACAGCAGCAGCATCAACAACAGCAGCAGCAGCAACAACAATAGTAGTAGTAGTAGTAGTAGTAGTAGTAGCAGCAGCAGCAGCATCAGTAGTAGTAGCAGTAGTAGTAGTAGTAGTAGTAGTAGTAGTAGTAGTAGTAGTAGTAGTAGTAGTAGTAGTAGTAGTAGTAGTAGTAGTAGTCGAAGTGAATGCACGCGTTTATTTAGCTCTGCAATTGCTGCCCGAATTTGCTAGTTTCTAGCGCGATTTTGTAGATAAATTTTATACATATATTTCGTAGTAGTGTTTCCTTTCAAACTTTATGTTTAATTTGTAAATTCTTGTCTTGGTTGGAGCGCATTTTGTGTCTCCATTTTCTAAAGGCATTCCTCTTAGCTGGCGGTTTCCGCCATTTAGTATGGCTCCTCTTACTGTGGTCAATGCAATACATTTCTCGCTGCGCCAGTCTGCTATTTCTATAGTTCGTAGGCTAGCGCATTATATTTGGCAAGATCGCTTGAGTGAGTGGATTTAATTCCTTTGTCATTTGTAAGCACAAGCCTAGTTCTTTAACTATATAAATCCTTATAGTCAGTTGGCTGTCCCCGGTCAACTCGAACAGACTAACAAATATATGACTGTAATATGTTAGTATGCATTAGGAAACCACTTTAATCGGTTAGGTGTTAGTGAACCACTTAGAAAGTGGTTCAAACTAACAAATATACGACTGTACTCTCTATTCGTATATTTGTTGGTAGACGTCAGGGTTTCAAAAGGGGACACTATTTATTTAGTGTTTAGCTCTTTCCCCGACGTCTTGGTGTTATATATTTGTATTATATATTGTAGTAGTATGGGGTTCCTCTTTTTATAAAACACCATGGCAACCTCATATAAGCGTACCATGAGTCTTAAAATCACGACAAAGGCTTGGGGTGTTTCGGCAATTGAGGTGTATCATGGGTTGAAGGATGTAGTTGGGGCAGGGCCACGGGTCCTTCAAGGTCTCGTTAATGTTTCCAAATCTGTATGGAATGTCACCGTAGTTAATGAAAGTGTGAAGGAAAAGTTGCTCGACGAGGTCCTTGTCGTGAAGGGTGAGGTGTGTAATGTGGAGGAAATAGATTCTGATCGTCTATTAGTCAAGATGAAGGTTCCATTAGAGATCCCAGATGAACGGGTTATCACTGAATTGATCAAGTATGGCAAAGTGGACAAAGTAGAACACGAGACCTATCCATTTGATCGAACCTTAGAAAATGGCATCAGAAGAATTTGGTTTGAAAAGGTAGAACAACCTCTCCCAAGCAAGGTCACCATAGATGGTCGATTTATCTTGCCATTATGGTACAGGGGGCAAATCAAAGAGTGTAGAATCTGCTTAAGCACAGAACATCTTGCAACAGATTGCCCTAACAAAAACAAATGTCTAGTTTGTGGATCATCTGATCATTTTAAGTGGCGATGCCCGCAGAACAAATATGTCAAAAAGGGTGCTGATAAAAGTGCAGAGCAAGTTGTCTCTAAAGAGAATGTCATAGAACCGGTAGCTGCTGAGATTGTAGCTGAAATCCATACTAATGGGAAGCACGTTGCTAAGGAAAATGTCATCGAAACAGTAGTTGCTGAGATTGTAGCTGAAGTCCATGTTAATGAGAAGCATGGGGAAAAAACTAAGAATCCAATCGCTGTAGTTGCAGGCGATGAAATAGAGGTTCTAGATGAGGGGCTAAGTCTTACACCAGTAACAAGTCAATCCAAGTTTGATGACAGAGAGGCTAATTCCACACAAGTTGAAGATGATGATCAATACCCTCTGGAAGAGAGTTTTAATTTAGGACAAGTAAAATTCGGGTCGCAAGATACTGAAACTAACTTTGATTTTCCACTGAGTACACTCAATCCAGACGATTTAAATAATATAGAGAACGTAATTGGTGTCTCGGATCGATTGAGTGGAACAAAGCGACAGAAAGATGGAGAGAGTTCTGAATCAGAAATAGAGGAAAGTGATATAGAAGACGATAATATGTCAGTCGCTGAATCTGATATATCCATTCAAACACAGAGTTCTAAATCACCTGATGAAATGGTCATGTACAGGTCAGAGGCAGGAGAGGTGTTAGTTCCATATGTGACGGCAAATGGTGTTAAATATAGGCATCTGCGTCATGATTAAGATATATTAAAATATAAGCATTTGGAAAAAGTTGAGCTAAGTAATGCAGCGTTTGTGAGTAAAATAGGTAAATGGTCTAAGAGAGGGTCGAAAAAAACAAAATCTAGTTAGCTTAATAATGGCGGTTTTACACAGCATTTTATTACCTTTTATGCTAATTTGCACACTCAATTGTAGAGGCTTAAATAGTGACATAAAGCAACGTCACTTACTAGAGACTCTGAAAAATGAGCAGATTGACATTGCTTTGATACAGGAAACAAAAATTCAGAAGTCAGAATTATACGATAATTTAGAAAAGATTTCTGGATCCAGAATATTTTATTCGTTATCTCAAGATAATAGTGCAGGCGTAGCAATTGTTATACTCCCTCGTTGTTCAGCCTATGTAAATATAATCTCTTCAGTATCAGTTGTAAATGGTCGCTGGGTGAGAGTCACGCTAGATATACAACAAACACGTATCACGTTGCTGTGTATATATGCACCTACATCTCATCAACTACGTCGTAATTTTTTTAAGGAGATGTCTAAAACAGCACTAGATAACATCACTGAAAACTTAGTAATGGGTGGTGACTTTAATTGTGTCTTAGACAAAGGAAATGACAGGAATGCAACTTCAACTTATACTGATACATCACATAGACTCTTAAAAGAAATATGTGATAATGAAAATTTAGTGGACACCTATAGAATATCAAAACCTCATGGTAAAGATCTTACATGTTTTTCGGTAGATGGTAAAGTTGGTTCAAGGATCGACAGAATTTATGTGAATAGTTTGTTAACAGGGTACTGGAGAGATGTTAATATTAAGCCAGTTGCATTCTCCGATCATAACATGGTTTGTGTAACCTTTGCCAATGCTGACTGGGTAACAAAAGGGGTCGGGTTTTGGAAATTAAACACAACACTGTTGGGAGAAGAATTTTATAAGAATAATATAGAGAGTTGTTGGCAACATTGGATTAATAGGAAAGCATCATATAAGAGCACATTGCAATGGTGGGAGGATGTTAAACTGGATTTAAAGTATGTTTCCCGAAAGTATGCTATTAGAAAAGCACAGGAAATACGCAAACACAAGAAAACACTTCATCGATCACTGATGAAAATTAATGCTAAAGTAAATAATGGTGAAGAGAATTATTATGAATTACTGGTTAAAATTAAAAGTAAAATAAGAGATATAGAACAATATGAGTTTGAGGGTGCAAAAATTAGAGCAAGAGCCCAGATGCACGCAGAAGGGGAAAAGCCAACCCGATATTTTTGCGCATTAGAAAAAGCACGGGCAATAGATAAGGTGATGTGCTCATTAAACATGCCGGATGGTTCAACCGTCTTTACCAACAATGAAATGAGTACTATTGTATGCAATTACTATGAGTCATTGTACAAGTCAGAGGGAATTGATGAAGATGCAAAATTGGATTTGTTAGCAAATATAGACAAAAAGGTGTCAGACACAGGCAGTGAATTTTGTGATCAACCCCTAACACTAGAAGACTTAACTAAATCCCTTAAAGGTATGAAACTAGAAAAATCACCGGGGTGTGATGGCCTTCCAGTTGAATTTTACCAAACGTTTTGGTACCTTGTAGGTCCAATAATGGAAGAATTAGGCACTGAAATTTTTTAGAAAGGCCATTTACCACCAACTATGGCTAGGGCATACGTAAGGCTAATATATAAAGGAAATGACAGACGTCTAATTCAGAACTACAGACCAATTTCTCTACTATGTGTAGACTACAAAATAATATCCAGAGCACTAACATTGAAACTAGGTAGTGTTTTAGAAGAAATCATTGGAACAGAGCAGACATGTGCTGTACCCAGGAGGACAATTCTAACCAATACCATGGTAATAAGAGACCTTATACAATTGGTTGAGAAGGATAGCATCTCTTCAGCTGTGATTGCCTTGGACAATGAAAAGGCATTTGACCGTGTGGAATGGGATTTTCTTTTTAATTCTTTGCAATCGTTTGGGTTAGGCTCAAACTTTATTAAATGGGTAAAGCTTTTATATACGGATATCAAGAGTAGCTATTTAGTGAACAATCAATTATCCAGAGAAATTGTCTTAGAACGTGGGGTTAGACAGGGGTGTTCCCTATCACCATTATTATTTGTTATTGTGATGGAATCACTTGGCATAGCATTGAGGCAAAATAATAACTTTCAAGGCATATGTATTCGTGGCATAGAAAGACCACTTAAGCTGTCACAATATGCTGATGACACAACTGTGTTTACCAGTTCAAACAATGATTTTGCAATTTTAAACCACGGACTAGAAAAGTTCCAAAATGCATCTGGTTTGAAAATCAATAAAGGAAAATCCAAAGGATTATTTCTGGGGCCATGGAAAGAGCGGAATGACCAGCCACTTGAAATCAATTGGTCTAATGATACCATTAAGATTTTAGGCATCTATTTTGGCAGGAAACCGAATACAATACAAAATTGGAATGAACGAGTATCTAAGCTTAATAGAATATTAGCAGATTGGAAGCGTCGTCGTCTTTCAATCTTTGGTAGAGTGTTTGTTGTCAACAACTTGGCATTATCTGGGCTATGGTATACAGCATCTGTTGTACACATGCCAAAACATGTAGAAAAGGAGGTTAATGAGTTGATATTGTCATTCATATGGGAAGAAAAGAATCATTTAGTTTCCCATCGTGTTCTCAATAATGCTAAGTTAGAAGGAGGACTTGATTTAATTGATATTAAAGTGAAATGTGTTTCTTTAAGGTTAAAATTTTTGGATGATCTTATTACATCAGATGAGACGTGGGCATGTGTTTCACGAGCTCTCATGGAGAGAATTGTAGAACCATTTCTGGCGGAGCATGTTTTTACCTCAAAGAAGCCACCTCCGAATAGCCAAATGATACCAGATGTGTTTAAATATCAAGTTAAGGAGTTAGAAATATTTGACAGATACATGCCTCCACCTACGTGCTGGAAGGAAGTACTAGAACAGCAATTGTGGGGCAATAGTAATATATGTTATAACAATGCAGTACTTTATCTACCGTCCTTTGCAAAATATGGCATTCAACATTTATCGGATATGATACACCCTCAAACACGTAGATGGATTTCAATGCAAGACGTAGCTAGAAAAACACATATGAGGCATATAGATGTCCAGCGGTTGCTAAATAAAATAAAACATGCTGTACCAATTGAATGGATTCGTCTGCCAAATGTAAATAATAATAGTTTGACTCCACAACCCGCATTAGTTCTTGATGATGAGATGTTAAAATACAAGATGAGATCCAAGGAATGGTACCATATTATGAGACGAAAACAAGTAACACCTCCCATAGCAATTAGGAGATGGGATGACTCAAGCTATAAACCATCCAGTTGGAAAAATGTATGGAAAATCTTACATTCTCCATACATACCAAATATGGCTCGGGATTTATTGTGGCGATTACTACATCGACGGCTATGGGTGGGACACTTGACATACAAGTGCAATATTACGACTTCTGATAGGTGTTACTTATGTCAAACAGACGAGGAAACAATCGAGCATTTATTTGCGGAATGTCCAATATCGTCACAATTTTGGGGCTATATCAGCCAAATCTTGGCAAAATTTGGAGCGAAGCCCATTGTTCTAGACACGCATGTAGTCTTATTTAGAGAATTTGGATCAAGCGGTGTAAATATCATAAAGTCTGAAAGGACTATTTTAATAACAATACTAACCATAGGTGTTTGGGCCATTTGGAAACATCGGTGTGCACAGACGAAAAATCCATCTATGGGCAATCACAATAGAGCAATAAAGGCAATATTTCGTTCATTGCTGCTGAATCATATTCCTTGCGAATATTTTAGATTAAAGCAGCATGGTAAAGAAAAAGTATTCAAGGACATATGGTGCAAAACAAACATAGTTTCAATAGAGTTGGGAGCTGTAAAAATAAATGAGCCTGCACTAGCTTAAATCATTTAATTACTACAGCTGATTTATCTGTGTCTTTTAATTAATCTGTGTCATGTAATTCATTTTAGTCTGCACTTTGATATTGTTATGTTTAATAATTCATGTTAACAAATAAACAGACTGGGGTAATTTAATAATCAATCGATAAAGTAAGTTGCCATTGAATTATAAAATTGTCCCAGGTAATTTTAGGAATTTGCACAGAGTTTTATAGGGTTATTTGTTCCCGGGTAATTTACAAAACCTTACAACAAAGTAAATCAAAAATGGAAACAAGAGCGCCATCTATTTCCATCTATTTTTCTGTAATTTTCCTGCTGACTATATATGTTATGCTACCCAAATGCTACTACGCCCGCTGATCTTTAAAGACTCAGCCCACTGGCGTCAATGATTGACTTATTTGTCATTGATTGACGAGTCACTTTTCATTTGTTGAATAGTTGCACTCGCCACACGGGTCTACTACCACACATGGATTGAATGGTAATTTACAAAACCTTACAATAAAGTAAATTGAAAATGTAAACAAGAGCGCCATCAATTTTTCTGAAATTTTTCTGCCGACTATATGTATTATACTACCCAAATGCTACTACGCCCGCTGATCTTTAGAGAATCAGCCCACTGGCGTCAATGATTGACTTATTTGTCATAGATTGACGAGGCACTTTTCATTTGTTGGATAGTTGCACTCGCCACACGGGTCTACTACTACACCTGGGTTGAATAGTAATGCCTTTGTTAAGTTTTGTTTTGCTATCGGAGCTTTATCAGCCTATTGTTTTGTATCTATACTTTTTAAGCCATATGTATTTATAGATTGTATTAATGCTCATTATTTATCATTGTTTTGGTGTAATATTAATCAAGATTACTAGTTCACCAGGTTTTTTTCTGGGGGTTTGCAAGCCTTTTTAAAGGAGTTCCTCCGTGAAGTTTGTCCGACTGCGTCAGCGTCGGTTTTAAAAAAAAAAAAGAAAAAAGTAGTGGTAGTGGTAGTGGTTGTGTTAGTAGTAGTTGTAGTAGTAGTAGTAGTAGTAGTAGTAGTAGTAGTAGTAGTAGTAGTAGTAGTAGTAGTAGTAGTAGTAGTAGTAGTAGTAGTAGCAGCAGTAGAGGTATTTGGAAGGACCGATCGAATCAGTCTATCGTCACAAATACTAGGACGTCTGACCAATTTATAACATATATTTGTTTGGAAGGGGTTGCTGCCTTAGACCAGCTCGGTGGAAATTTCTTGTTTCAGAACATTTGTAATTGATTAACTTTTCATAAATTTGCTTATATACTAGAAATTAATTCTTGAGCCAGATAAGCCCTTTTCTATCTGAATTCTCACAAACAGGATTAATGCGAATGTCACATGAAGACAACTAGGTATTTTGAAAATGATGTGACTGAAAAGTGCTGCTACCTGGTCATAACAACTTTCTGTCTTGTTGGTTTAAAAATAATCTCAGGTTTTCATTATATTTTACTAAACATGTTTTGACCGTATATACAGAATGAAATCGGTAAAATCTGTATTTAATTTTAATGCATAAATGTATGTAACAAGTTATAAGACAGTTTTTTTTAGATTTGTACTTTAGAGATTGTTTTAGACATGATTTGTCTCTTTAGAACTTGCTTTATGTTTGTTTGCCTATATACACCCTAACTATAAAATGAGCATGAATGTGAAGAATGACAGACAGACGAGTGCGAGGTAGAAACAGGGAGAGACTTTACTATCAATATAAGTTTGTTTAGCAGCGGCATCGATTGTTTATAGAGTCAGGTTTGAAAATATTAAAATAATATTGAAATTATCTATTATTTGATGAACCGTCTTGTCGAATACTATCGAATTGTCTTCACCCATTTCGGCTGTCAACTCATCCTGGCCGTTACTGAAGTGTAGCAGAGCTATTGCGGGGCGGACATCACTTGGCGGTATCCCCGTGACTTTGCCAAACTCATCCAGAACCGAGTTCACAATGGACGCCATTACAAATGCTCTCGTGAAGGCATGTGATCTCTTGCCGAACCACGCAATCGTATTCTCGACAAGACATTCTTCATCCAGAAAAACTTATTGAGACATATGCATGCGCAAGCGGTTGTTATCATGGCAAAGCTCAAGTCAAGTGTCACATAGAAGAACATCAATGAGTCAGAAGAATATGAAAGATTTTGCCACTGTAGCCAATAATTTGACCGGATATTTAAATATCTTGGTCTCAATTCACCTTTCCAGAGTATCCATCCATCATCTGCCCTCTTATATCGTCATAATCAGCCCAGCGCGTGTATGATGACGTCACAATCATTACGTCACAAAGGGTTCTATATAGACCGTCATCAAATCTCAGAGTCCGACACGTCACATGAATTGTATGTCTTTGTAATACTTTGCTATTTAATAAACATGGTGTTGAATATTTTAAAACTAAATTGACTGGGCGCTGTTGCAGGCAGCAACAGCACCCAGTCAAATTAGTTTCAAAATATTCAACAGCTTACCTGTGTAGTTTTTTGGAAATTGATAGTCAGGGTGTTCAGAGATCGATCGATCCCAACACGAGCGATGTGTGGGTGGAGCTTAGCTAGAGATGGGCGGGGCATAGCTAAACCAGGAAAGGTGAATTGAGCTGGCGCGCCATCTACTTGGAGGACACGTGACTCCTGCCTCAAGTTTTACCATCAGTCTACGAAAACTTCTTAAATGGACATATATCTCTCTCGGACAAACCTGGCCATTTCACTGCCATTAGCGATGACGAGAAACTTGAGCATCGTATCAATGCCTCAGATAAGGACTTTGGACGTGTCAAGTAGAAGTGGTCTGGGTCGTCAATGGACATGTTTTATTTGGGAATGGTGGAAATAACGAATACACGAATATACTGGCATGACGGGGAGCACATATGCGTCGTGTAACAGACACTACAACCTGCGAGGAGTCCAATATCCAAGCAATAATAAAAATCAGCGAGAATGGCTCCCATTGAAAAATGAAACATTCATGGCAAAAACAGACCATGGCATATACATCAGAAACAGTATGCGTACCCCTTTTGGATGTAAACTATTAGTTTTAGCGATTTGGCTATGTGTTCGACATGTATGCCTACTTAGAACGGTATTCCGTGGAGGGAAAATGAGAGAATGAATTGTATTCGAGCACAGTCGAACCAGGGATACTACCAAAAGCGAATGATGCCCTCGGGGATTCAAAGATCGCTAAGCTTCTGGAGAAACAGCTCTATCATCGCCTTATTGGAAATATTCCTGAATCTAGACAATACCCCCAGCATATTCAACCAGGAAAAGTTGAGAACATCATGGTTTACGAACGCAAAGTGAATGCACTAGCCCATCTTCAACTATGAATTGAAGAAGCTGGCATTAGTAAACGTCATCATCTATTGATCACGCTTGGGATAGGACAGGGATTATATCTGCTATCTCCAAAGACAATGACGTATTTCTACCACATTCCCGTCTTTTGCAGTCCGTCTTGCACAGCTGTTGTTGTGTAGGGGGCCTACTTGAGTGTGTGACAGGAGGCCAACCACTTCACACTCGCCCCTTCATACCATGCTCGATGTCTGTATCGCTGACTATGTGCAGAACTGTCAGACCACCATAACATTAAAGGCGCTTGCATCACCAGCAGACCTGGCACGAAGAAGGCGGTCTTGAAGCAGTGCCCCACACGTTTCTTACGGGTTTCGCTAGGTTCTCAGCCGCCGCCCCACCCCCTCAGTCTCTCTCTCTCTCTCTCTCTCTCTCTCTATCTCTCTCTCCCTCCCTCCCTCGCTCCCTCCATCCCGCCCTCCCTCCCTCACTCCCTCTCGCTCGCTCGCTCGGATGATTCGCATGTCCGGGCATTACTTAGTGACCGTTTTGAGAAGAGTGCTATACATTTCACTGATCTCAGGGCAGAGGTTTTCACTTCAGCAAATGCAGTATTGTACACACAATTTCTTCTGATCAGCCATCTCATTTGCGGCTTATCCCGGGTGGGTTCTATTATGCATACATCAAGATACACGTCTTGGAGATCGATCGTGTAATTGCTGAATCACTGAAGTCAGAATATTGTGTCTATGGGTATGGCAAAGTTCTGCAATATCGTGGAAAATCCTCGAGGTTCATTGGTCTATCTTAGGTCACCTGATAGATATATTGCATCAACCTGCACAAAACTTGGAAAATCTTGTCCGTGCAAAAAATGCCACCCCATGACTGTAAAATATGATTGCTTGATCAGAGTGTTTTACCACTGCAGAAGATACCAATGAGCGCATCCAAATTTGACAATTTCTTGGAATGGGCCTTCGACTTTCGCTATTGCGTCAATAGTTTTGACATTTTCAGCAAATTTCTTCTCTGTCACGACTGCTTGAGTTCCGCATTACATTGCTATGACTGATGCACGCGCACTCATAAGTTAGTGCTTAGGACAAGCTAACCCGCTGGACTATTCAGGATAAATGATAATGCATGAAAGTTCACGTGCACTGACATATCAAACATAATGCATTACCTGGCATGAAGAGATTTTCAACTGCTGAGTATTAAAATTCTATTTAATATGGCCTTTGATTTGATTTTTGATAGTTAGTCTCGGGGAGGGGTGGGGACTTATACGCATGATTACACGATTCTCTTGTAGCTTTTCATGTTCTAGCCGTGATAACGTAACATAACATATTGGCCCGGGATTCGTCCAGTGCCGGCCCAGTAACATGTGTTATCACGGATATGTCAAGTTATGTCTAATCTTGGCAGACATTTGTGGGCTGGTGGAAAGCACCGTAGAAGCTCCGATTATGCTAAGTCTGAAAAAAAAGAATAATTTATGGGTGCTTAATATTGATTTATTTTATGGAATTCCAACACTGTCATTTAACCCCTTAGCACTCAGCCGAAAATTCTGCGCGTGATATGCAGAGATAACGTACGTGCCCTAGTGGCGCTATCCAGACTTTTCTGAATGCCATGACAAGTAGCAAGAAAATTTATGGTAGCACTCTAAATGTATCTTGTGCATGAACGCCACCAACCCCCACCCCCCCCCCCCGCCAGAACCTGGAGTTCGAACTTTGACATTTTGTCCTTGGATTATTGTTAGTTCGTGTAGTAAGTTTAATAATATTTATTTCAGAACGATTTTGATCTTATATCTACTGATAGTTAAACCGATTGACACATATAGCGAAATGTAGCCAAAACAATGTTTCTGGCAAACATTTTGGATAGAAGAAAATGTGCTACCGTTCTAGTGCGGCATCCATCAAATTTGGATTCAGAACATATGTTTTTGATATAAAACTCTATCTGATCCCTTATCTACTGGTTTGATGGTAACATTATTATTATTATTATTATTATTATTATTATTATTACTATTATTATTATTATTATTATTATTATTATTATTATTATTACTATTATTATTATTATTAATTTTTTTATTATTATTATTATTATTATTATTATTATTTTTATTATTATTATTATTATTATTATTATTATTATTATTATTATTATTATTATTATTATTACGTAAACGTTTTAGTGCGAGCGTTCCTATGCAGATAAATATTGTTTATCTGATGTGGCCACTAACCCAGGTATTCGATCAGCTGTAATTTTTACACTGCCTGGTCGACAGGTTTCATTTTCGCTTCTCAGCCCGTTTTGCCCACATTCGTTTCAAAATCTCTTGTAATATTACCCAAGAAATCTGATAATTTAATTGGGCACTTAAATTTATGTAGGACCCTACAGTAAATAACTTATATAACACGGAACTACATTATTTTTTGAAAATTTTACCACTGGAATGACTGGCTCGGTTATCGAGCCGGTCATTCCAGCTGTAAATTGTCAAAATTGGTCTTCTATTGGTCTGTAAATGGACAGTTCTCAATGACAGCTACAAAGGCCCGTTTGGCCGGCTTGATAGTTAAAGCCTTAATATTATACAGGTGTAAATGTCTATGTGCTATGCCATAATTACATTTACATACATCACCTGTAATTAAGACCGCTTTGTTCAACCCAGGTAGATACACAGGTGGAAGGTTGCATTGCAAATACCAGATAAATCCAAACAGTAGCGAAAAACCACACCATCCAGAAAGCTCGCAAGTCGAGAAATAAGCCAAACCATGCAGACATATTAACTCAACGATCAGTTTCGGGGTTCTTTTGATCAATTTGCTGTGAATCTGTCTTTGAACGAATGCTGTATAAAGACCCGCGATTATGGGTAGGAGAAAACTTGCGTTTAGAATCATGACAACAAAACTGGAACCGTTTCCCGAATCTAAATCCTAATCTTACACCGGTAGAGATACTATTGACGCGCGTACGTAGGAGGAACCTGCAGAAATATTTACGTAATCTGCAAAATTATCCTTCAAGCGAAAATTAGTGTTGCATATCTGCATATTTTGACGCTGTCTTGTTTACTATATATGTCAGCGCTTACTATGGCGTTGATTGAGTCGTCTGATTCACCTATCATCTGGCTACAGATACAGATGAACGAGCTACCGATACCCCGTATAGAGGGATGTAGTGCGATATAGGCTATATCTCAGTATGATAAGTACAATAAAACCTGTCTATTACGTACGTCTGCTATTTGGAGCCACAAAATGGTGGTTCTATAAGACGGGTGGTGGTAAGACCACCCGTCTTAAATAACTACCATATTGTGAACGAAACAATCGCGTATACCATGGTAGATTACCTCTATTATACGACCACCTGTGTTGTGACCTGTTTTAATATTTCATATAGCGTCGGTTATAGACAGGTTTTAGTGTATTTAATTCTCTTGATTTATCGTTCGATCGTTATATACGTCGCTCCTGAGCTACTCTAATCTTTAATCTTTATTTCGCTGAGGGTAAACAATTTCTGATGTCGTATTTAACCTAGTTTTTGCCACGGGAATTTATTTGAAACCCACACGCCTTACGTCTACTATAGGAAGCGGAATTAGAGACTGATTTTGGTAGGCTTATATCAAATTAGACAGAACCCCCACCCCCTGAATATGAGCGTTAAGCGTCCAATTATATAGCTCAGTCGACACCGCCTATCGTTAGTACATCACGTGACGTGGCTATGAGCATTTTGAAAAGGAAAATCGACTGGTGAATGATGGAAGAAAAAACCCCACTCGCTCTAAAATTACTAATATTCAGATCTGTGCAAAGTTTTTTCAAACCCACATCCTTAACTATTTATTTGTTGCATTGTGAGACTTACATGTCCATTAGAAATTTCGCTTCGTTTTAAATTTTAAAATCTCTAAAAATATTACAGGTCGCCTTTTTTCTAGTTTTTCAGTTAAGACTGTTTAGGAGTTATTTACCGGTCTCATGTTCAGTCGGTGGGTGGATCAGTGCAATGACTCGCTTCACTTTTTCTATCACTTCCTTGAATACTACTGTTCTTCTTTTGATTTCCAAAGTAACTGTATTTCCCTGTGTTTGATTCGCCAATTTTCATTCTTCTCTTAATTAGTCGATAGATGTTTCATTCCCTGCATCAAAAGATGGAAACCTATTCCTTCTGTTCCATCGCTTATTTTACGTCTCCGCATGAGGGAATTTTAAAAAACAACTATACTAGAGAAAAGGTAATGTTAATGGCTCTGAGAAAAGGTATGGCGAGTGACGTAAGGGATGAATCCACTTTTAGCTATGCCCCGCCCATCTCTACCTAAAGCCAACGCTCTGTCTGTGTCACGATCGATCGAACACTGAACTGCCTGAATCTCAATTTCCAGAAAACTATACAGGTGAGTTGTTCAATATTTTGAAACAAATTTGACTGGGTGCTGCTTCTGCCTATGAAAGCAACAGCGCCCAGTCAAATTAGTATCAAAATATTTAACAGAAGGTTTTTTTAAATAGAAAAGACATACAATTTGCGCAGCTTACGTACTTATAAAAGTTCATGACGGACTTAGCCACGTAGGCCTTTTGATTGTGCCGTCAGCCTGCGTGTGGCGTAATTCATTATGACGTCATATACGTGAGTGACAGATTGAATTCATCCAAACCTAACCATAACCCTGTCAAATCAGTTTTGAAATATTCAACAGCTCACCTGTATGGTTAACGCTACCTTGAAAATCGGATTCTTGGAAGTCAGTGTTCAAAGTATAGAAATTGATCCCAGCATGACCAAAGCGTGGGTATGTACATGGGTGGGACATAGCTAGAAATGGATTCCTCTATAGGCTTGAAGGACGAATCATTCACTTGCATGATAACACCAGAGCCAGGTGAAATGGAGATGATGTGTGCATGCAATGACACTCGCCCTACCGTGTTTGCCACATTGTAAAATAAAAAGGTTTCGGAATTTCCAGATTTTTTTCGGATTATCGAATTTTTTTCAGATCACGCCTAAAGTTGTGAAATCCTAGTACATGGTCTCATCATTTCCTGTGCTGAAATTTGAGCCAAATCGGACAAGCAGTTTCCGAGAAATCTACAAATACAAAATCTGATTTGATGCGCATCCTGGTTCATTTATCAGGATCACGGTGACAGTTTAAAAATCCTCTTGCACGGCAAGTTCCATCGTTGTGTTAAAACGTAGCATAAAAATGGAAGGTGGTTCTTTAGATACAGCTCCAGTCACACGCCCGCCCCTGCCCGCCAGCCCGCCCACCCACCCACCCACTCTTCGGCTTGCACGCACAAATTCACGCACGCATGACCGACCACAGGCGACGCGCGCGCGCACGCACACTCACGCACTCAAGCAAACAAGCAATCGCATATGCCGCTTCACCTTATTGGTGGATGGTCAAAATGATTATGGCGAGAACTGCAGGCTTGAAAATCGCTTGAGAATGACAGTGAAAGATTTCATCAATATGGTTATTAAGAAGTAGACATAAAATTCGTATACATGGCGGACTTTTAAAAGTTCATTACACGCCATTCATTACGTAGTTGATTGTGGCGCCAGCCTACATGTGACATAATTTATTATGACGTCATATAGCCTACTCGACTGGCGGATTGGATTCCTCTATTCTCCCACATCTTCACAAACTACTCATTCCTAAATACTCCTCGGAAATTTCAAATCAATGTTTCAAATTATACGTTACTTCATTACAACATGGTTGCTGTTGATGCACTCGGTTGCTATAGATCTATATAGGCTACATCCAATGAAATATTGCACGCCAGGTAATATTACAATGATTGAGGCAATGGTGCTGGCCGTGGTGGTTGTGGTAGTTATGGTGGTGGTGGTGGTGGCGGCGGCGGCGGTGGGGTGCCGGGGAGGGGGGGGGGGAGCAGAGGTGGCGGCGACGGTGGCCGAAGAGCAGGAGGAACGTAGTCATCGCCGTTCACATGTCACTGGCTGTAGTAATCACTGTATATTTGATTGTGGTTTTGCTGATGGTGGTTGTTGTGGTCTTTGCGATAAACGACACATCGCCAACTACAATTATCAATTTTAACGACTGTGTATGAAATAAATTACTGAGTATTCTGAAAGTAATTTGACCGGTTTGGCTCGTACGAAATCCAGATTTTTTGCCTTCTGAAAGTTCAACGGGTCCATATTTCCATAAACATAAATACAAAATTCATTTCAAAGTTTTATGTTACATAAAATGTTTAAATACGAAACCATTCTCGGTCCTTTAACCTTCGAAAGAGTTTAAGAAAGAAAATGTCCGTTTGCAGACCAAGAGAAGACTATTTTTGAAAATTTACCACTGGAATGACTGGCTCGGTTATGGAGCCAGTCATCCCCGTGGTAAGTTTAAAAAAATTGTTTTCTCTTTGTCCGCAATTGGACATTTATCAAGACCACTATAGAAGCCGTTTTTGGGTGGCATGCGTGTAAGAGGGTTAATACGGTCACTGGCAGTTACCGCTTGACAATTGAAATTCTAGCTCGTAATATCGAATTGATTGTCATGATTTATGGGGCACAAAAATGGGTGCAATTCGGTGCACCGTTGTTAAGGTACTTTCGGGCTACAACGATACGTTTTCGAATATTCATTTTAGTACGCCATTATTAGCGACGTACGAGGATTAGTCAAATGTATCTGTATGATATTGTAGCGGAGATACAGATGTTATAGGTGCCGGAAAATGAGGGAGGGTGAGGGACGGTGAAGTGATGCTAGCCTGCCAGTTCAGTTCAGTTTCCTTTATTCATATGAGGGAAAGGTTATTTATACCATTGTATGCGGTAGGCCATTATTATTATTATTATTATTATTATTATTATTATTATTATTATTATTATTATTATTATTGTAATAGTAGTAGTAGTAGTAGTAGTAGTAGTAGTAGTAGTAGTAGTAGTAGTAGTAGTAGTAGTAGTAGGAGTAGTAGTAGTAGTAGTAGTAGTAGTAGCAGTAGTAGTAGTAGTAGTAGTAGTAGTAGTAGTAGTAGTAGTAGTAGTAGTAGTAGTAGTAGTAGTCGTTGTCGTTGTCGTTGTCGTTGTCGTTGTCTGTTGTTGGCGTCATTGCTGTTATCGTTGTTGTTGTGGGGTAGTGGTTAAAATTGTCGATGTATATTTTGTTGCTGTTATCGTCGTTTTTATTGATGTTGTTGTTGTTCTTGTTGCTGTTGTTGCTGCTGCTGTTGTTGTTGTTGTTGTTGTTGTTGTTGGTAGTGGTGGTGGTGGTGGTGGTGGTGGTGGTGGTGGTGGTGGTGGTGGTGGTGGTGGTGGTGGCGTGTTGGTGATAATGATGATTATGCTGTTGTTGTTGTTATTTTAGCTGTTGTTGTTGTTGTTGTTGTTGGTGGTGGTGTTGGTGTTGGTGTTGGTGTTGGTGTTGGTGTTGGTGATGATGATGATGATGATGATGATTATGTTGTTGTTGTTGTTGCTGCTGCTGCTGCTGCTGCTGCTGCTGCTGCTGCTGTTGCTGCTGCTGCTGCTGTTGTTGTTGTTGTTGTTGTTATTGTTGTTGCTGTCGTTGCTGCTTTGATAACCTTAAAAATCTACATAATTTGCTAAGGACTGGCCTCTTGCGTATTCCAAATAAAGCCTGCGTCTTTTCTGTACTGTTGTCTCTTGCATAGTATTCTGGGATAAATCGTTGTCATTCATTCTGATATTTGCTATAGTAAAAAAGGAATTGAATTTCATCTTCTATGACATTACATACATTGCATAGTCTTTCATTCCGGTCGATGCCCGCCTATCTTTTTGCCAGTTTATGATTAAGTGTTCTGAAGTGGCATAAGCTTATAGCATCGCCACATGATAGTAATTTTAAGTAGCTTTCAAACTGAAATTTCAATTCTATAACTTTGTAAAACGTTAACCTAGTTGATTCGTGTAGCCGTCTCGTCCATTTGTCTATGTATTGTTGTTCCAAGGCTTTCTTTGTTTGACTGACTACCTTACTTATGTTTATGTTCTCAGAGTTGAATACATGTCGCTGACCTGTTGTCTCTAGGATAGTTTCCCGTATCCTGCACTTACTATCCCTCCCCAAAACCTAACCATGTTACATTTTATTTGTACATCCAAGGGCATTTTTCCCAATTCACCATAAACCATAACATTTGGGGTACTTTTCTTCAAGCCGAGTACAGTTTTAAAGAATTTAATATGGCATGTTTCTATCTGAGTAGTATTCTCAAAACCCCAGACTTCTGAGCCATAAAGCAGTATCGGTGTAATCATCGTATCAAATAGTACTGTCTGCAAATCTATTGGTATATGATGTTGTTTGATTTTTGATAATAATGAAAACATTCCTCTCGTTCCTTGTTTTACAGTTTCGTGTTTTACAGCTAGAGATACGGATAAGTTGTTTCCAATTTTGAAAGGTAAACAACTACTTTGAGTACAACCATATATAGAAATCTAATAAGCGTAGAAGGAACATGCGCGTACTGTCACAATGGAACGTGTTGTCCCGACCTCAGGGGGCGTGAGCCCAATAAAATCTAACTGCGCATGATCAGACAGGCTAACGCAGCCGCTTAGCAGCATGTATGCAGCCTAAAATGTGAGTGAATTCTCCTTTGGTAAATGGAAGAGAAATTGAATAGATGCAAATGTATATAATTTTATCAAAAATAAATTTGTATTGGCTATATTAATATGATACTTTATTCGACTACGTAATAGAATTAGTAACAAAAACATATTAGTTTGGAGATCACGATGAAATACTTAACTGAAATTCCGCATTTGAGAGGGTCATAGACATTCTACGCTTATTAGATTTAATGGGTACAACTCGATCATGGACCTGAATAGAGTCCGAGTTCCCTGACTCCACCCTATGCGGATTCTGATATGTCGGGTGACTGAACTCGCGCTAGCCGGAGTAGTGAAATTCACAACGAGAAGATTGTCGCCAACAATGTTTTTGATATTAAACATGTTTAATATCCCCTAACATTGTTCTCTCGTGTACGGTGCCCAAGAAACATTGTTGGCCGCCTGCGGTGTTTGCTAACAAAGTAGCAAAATACGTTTTATCTTTGACTAATCAGCGTTCACGCTGCGCTCATGCGATTCAAAATGGCGGCCACATCATAGATGAAGGCGAACATGTGTGTGTGTGTTGTAATATTTGAGGCGTTTATATGCTAGTTCCCAATGCTAGGGTCTAGACTTACGCCTGGCCTTTATGGTTTCTGTTGAATTCTTGTGAATTCGTGTGACGTCGGTTTGTGCATTAGCTTGTGTCTCTCTCTGTGTGTGTGTGTGTGTGTGTGTGTGTGTGTGTGTGTGTGTGTGTTGATCGTTGTCTCTCGATTTTGTCTCATGTTGCTGTTCTTTTCCATGGCTTTTTTTTTGTTGCTCCTCATGCTTGGGCGTGTGTAATGGGGATGGCCTAACCTGGACCTAACGGGGGTGGGGAAGGGATGGGGTAGGTGTTGGGTCGGGGGAGGTGCGTACGGTCTTATGACCTGATGCACCCAAGGGGGGGGGGCTTTAGGTCAGAGACCTCCCGGCCCCTTTGGGGGGAGTGGGGAGGTTGGGGTGTGGGGTCTTTCGGGTCCTGGGACCCATTTGGTCTTCTGGCCATCATCCGAGCGCACTTGTTTGATTTTGATTGATTAGGTAGCCCGTATGGTGACTGTGTCCGTCCGAGGACGAACTCGATCAGTCATCCGGGTTACATCCCTCCATAGTTCCATCGAAAATTCCGAAAGATTCTAATTCTAGCAATTTGGTTTTGGTTTTGTAATCCGTATGTTGCGTGGTTCCATCCGAGGAGGGATCCATTCAGCATCCGGTTTACTTTGATTATGCCGAAATTTCTTGCCTACCTAACCCTAGCTCACGTTCACACAGTGATGGGCACTGTATGACGGGACCTCAATTTAAAGTCCCATCCGAGAAGACTGCAAGGCGAACATGTGGGGTCTGATGACTTTTATTGTCAAGAGAGAAGGAAGAATTGCTTGCTGAATTGTTGCACGCGTGCGGCGCAAGGGAAACATTTACACGAAACAATGTTTTTGTTGGAAGTCAGAAAATTTTGGTCGTCTGCGCCGAGCTTTAGTTTAGTTCTTTACCAGTCCATTTCAAAATTAACTATAATATTTTCTGCTATCGACGTGGGTTGACTACACCCCCCCCCCCCCCCCCCCCCTGAGAAACCACGTTCGCTCGCGGTGTAAGGGTATAAGTAGCCAATCGAAACTCCATTAACAATCACATTCACGTGCTCAGAATTATGAATTAATTTACCTCCAAAGAGAGGAGATCTTCGTCCTGCTGTACTTGTAAAGGCTACCTGGAAACATATTTTCGTGAATTAATAAAAACCCTTTTGCCCACACCTCGTATTTCTAGCGCGTAATATTGCCCCCAATGCACTTCTTAAAGTTATCTGATTACTATTATAAGACACCAGGACATAAATTAGAAAATAGAACTATTGCAATGCTTTATATTATACAATTCACTACAAGTTTGTGTTCTATCTGGTGTGGAAGGTTAAAAAACGTTTCTGTTGAAAGCTGTTGCTATCAACGTATTTCTGTATCACCAGGTGTTCATGTACATCGATACTTACTTCCCCAATCTGTTTATATTTGATTGTGGTGGTAGTGTGGCCTGGGGTGGTATGTGTATCTAGATATTTGTGTGTGTATTGTGGTAAATGTGGTGTGGGGTGAATAGGTATATATACCTACTATTAAAACCTTATATAACACGTATTGTGTGGCGTGTCATTTATAGCGTGTATGTGAAAGGCGGTGTGATATCGTATAAAAATAAGGGCAATCAAATAACAATTAAATGAATTTACACCAGTTCAGCGCGTGCATCGAGTAGCATTAAATTTCTCATATCATGTTTATAATAACTGGATGTGCTAGTAGTCAGATAACGCAGCTTTACGTATCGGGCCGGCATCTGCCATGCACCAGCCCAGTAAGTTGCGTTATATTATTAAATCTTCGTACCAGAAAGACCAAATACGATACATCATTTACAATGGAAATATTAAGATGAATATTTTGAAACTAATTTGACTAGAAGCTGTTGCTATGGCAGCAACGGGTTCCTATCAAATGGAGGAATATATTTCTCATTCAATCATATGACATCATAATCAACTACGTCACGTGTAGGCTGACATCGTAATCAATTACGACATGAATGACGGGATTAAGTCCGTCATAAAGTTGTACAAATTGTATGCCTTTACTATTTCATAAATATTCTCTTGAATATTTTGAAACTAATTTGACTGGGCGCTGTTGCTGCCACAGCAACAGCACCCAGCCAAATTAGTTTCAAAATATCAACAGCTTACCTGTGTAATAGCTAGCTAAAACACGATTCTTCCTTTAGCTTCAACATATTCAACAACTTATGGTATGATTGTTGAATACTGGACTCGAGGATTCACAGGGTTAGCACAGTATGCGTGATTATGGGTGGGTATCATTCGCTAGCAAATATGAAGTCTAGTTGCCGTGATGCTTTTGTTATACATAATGACGAATTTGTAATTAGCTTATTTTGTTGCTAAATGGTCAATGAATTTTGATAAAAGTAGGATAAAGATCTCTGTTATCCTCCAGAATGCGTGCGCGCGGGTGCGTGCTTACGAGCATACGTGCGTGCGTGCGTGCGTGCGCGCGCGCGTGCGTGCGTGCGTGCGTGCGTGCGGTGGAGGAGGGGATGGGGGATAAACCATCATTGAAATAATTTTCATTATTTCACGAAGACACAGGAACATCGACAGGCGCCTTTTCTGTTAATCTTACTGCCTCTTACACATGTTATATAGGGGTTTAATGACTGATTTGAACACAGTTCCTTATTCACATTCGAAACATTCGACACATTCGGTTTTTTCACGGTGGTAATAAAAACGATGTAAGTCTCGCGCTGTTCGGTCAACCACAGGATTGTTTGCACATTTGATGCTTAGGAATATGAATAGGCTACATTCGGTCCATATTTAAAAAAAAAATTCCCAGAAATAATATTGTAGCGAACAAAAGAGTAGTGAAAAACATGAAAAATCGCCAACAATTGCCTATATAAGGCGCTATGTTGTCTGAATCGGCCATTACCCCATATTTTCAATTTAGCAATCGATAGGGCTGTCAAAGAACTATCGACATGCGAAAAATTAGAAAGTTCTATCTCCATTATTTTTAGCAATGGAGGTCTGATTATCGTAAATCTTAATGGAATTCCGTTCACAGGTGTATTTTTGGCGCCATACTGTCTGAACTGGTCATTACCCCAGATTTTAGACCAAACTAATCGATAGTGCTCCCAAAGAAATATTGACATGCAAAAAATTAGAAAGTTCTATCTCCATTATTTTTAGCAATACACGTTTCTTTCCGATATATCCGAATGTGTCGAATGTCAATTAGATAAACATTCGACACAATCAGTTTTTTCGGTGGTAATAGAAACGGTGTAAGTCTCGCGCTGGTCGGTCGACCACGGGATTGCTTGGACGTCTGATGTTTAGTAATATGAATAGGCTACATTCGAGTCATATTAAAAAAACAACTTCATGGAAATAATATTGTAGCGTACAAAAGAGTAGTGAAAAATATGAAAAATCGCCCGCAATTGCCTATATAAGGGACTATGTTGTCTGAATCGGCCATTACCCCAGATTTTAGACCAGATAGCTTGATAGGGCTCTCAAAGAACTATCGACAAGCAAAAAACTAGAAAGTTCTATCTCCATTATTTTTAGCAATGGAGGTCTGATTATCGTAAATCTTAATGGAATTCCGTTCACTGGCATATTTTTGGCGCCATACTGTCTCAACTGGCTCTTACCCCTGATTTTAGACCAAAGAGCTCGATAGCGTTCCCAAAGAACTACAGACATGCAAAAAATTAGAAAGTTCTATCTCCATTATTTTTTAGCAATACACGTTTCTTTCCGATATATCCGAATGTTTCGAATGTCAATTAGAAAAACATTCGACACATTCGGTTTTTTCACAGCGGTAATAGAAACGGTGTAAGTCTCGCGCTGTTCGGTCAACCACAGGATTGTTTGCACATTTGATGCTTAGGAATATAAATAGGCTACATTCGGTCCATATTTAAAAAAAAAAATTCCCAGAAATAATATTGTAGCGAACAAAAGAGTAGTGAAAAACATGAAAAATCGCCAACAATTGCCTATATAAGGCGCTATGTTGTCTGAATCGGCCATTACCCCATATTTTCAATTTAGCAATCGATAGGGCTGTCAAAGAACTATCGACATGCGAAAAATTAGAAAGTTCTATCTCCATTATTTTTAGCAATGGAGGTCTGATTATCGTAAATCTTAATGGAATTCCGTTCACAGGTGTATTTTTGGCGCCATACTGTCTGAACTGGTCATTACCCCAGATTTTAGACCAAACTAATCGATAGTGCTCCCAAAGAAATATTGACATGCAAAAAATTAGAAAGTTCTATCTCCATTATTTTTAGCAATACACGTTTCTTTCCGATATATCCGAATGTGTCGAATGTCAATTAGATAAACATTCGACACAATCAGTTTTTTCGGTGGTAATAGAAACGGTGTAAGTCTCGCGCTGGTCGGTCGACCACGGGATTGCTTGGACGTCTGATGTTTAGTAATATGAATAGGCTACATTCGAGTCATATTAAAAAAAAAACTTCATGGAAATAATATTGTAGCGTACAAAAGAGTAGTGAAAAATATGAAAAATCGCCCGCAATTGCCTATATAAGGGACTATGTTGTCTGAATCGGCCATTACCCCAGATTTTAGACCAGATAGCTTGATAGGGCTCTCAAAGAACTATCGACAAGCAAAAAACTAGAAAGTTCTATCTCCATTATTTTTAGCAATGGAGGTCTGATTATCGTAAATCTTAATGGAATTCCGTTCACTGGCATATTTTTGGCGCCATACTGTCTCAACTGGCTCTTACCCCTGATTTTAGACCAAAGAGCTCGATAGCGTTCCCAAAGAACTACAGACATGCAAAAAATTAGAAAGTTCTATCTCCATTATTTTTTAGCAATACACGTTTCTTTCCGATATATCCGAATGTTTCGAATGTCAATTAGAAAAACATTCGACACATTCGGTTTTTTCACAGCGGTAATAGAAACGGTGTAAGTCTCGCGCTGGTCGGTTGACCACGGGATTGCTTGGACATCTGATGTTTAGTAATATGAATAGGCTACATTCGAGCCATATTAAAAAAAAAAATTCATGGAAATAATATTGTAGCGTACAAAAGAGTAGTGATAAACATGAAAAATCGCCCGCAATTGCCTATATAAGGGACTATGTTGTCTGAATCGGCCATTACCCCAGATGTTAGACCAAATAACTTGATAGCGCTCTCAAAGAACTATCGACATGCAAAAAACTAGAAAGTTCTATCTCCATTATTTTTAGCAATGGAGGTCTGATTACAGTAAATCTTAATGGAATTCCATTCTCAGGCATATTTATAGCGCCACACTGTCTGAACCAGTCATTATCCCAGATTTTAGACGAGATAGGTTGATAGTGCTCTCAAAGACCTATCGACATGCACAGGATTAGAAAGTTCTATCTCCATCATTTTTAGCAATGGAGGTCTGATTATCGCAAATATTAATGGAATTCCGTTCACATGCGTATTTTTGGCGCCATAATGTCTGAACTTGCGATTATCCCAGCTTTTAGACCAAAGAAATCGATAGCGCTTCCACAGAACTACAGACATGCAAAAAAATTAGAAAGTTCTATCTCCATTATATTTAGCAATGGAGGTCTGATTACCGTAAATCTTAATGGATTCCATTCACAGGTGTATTTATGGCGCCACACTGTCTGAACTGGCCATTACCCCAGATTGTCGACGAGATACATTGATAAGCCGACGAAAGAACTACAGACATGCAAAAAATTAGAAAGTTCTATCTCCAATATTTCTAGCAATGGGGGTCTGATTACCATAACTCTTAATGGAATTCCATTCACAGGCGTATTTCTGGCGGCATACTGTCTGAACCGGCCAGTACCCTAGATTTTAGACCAGAGAGATTGATAGAGCTCCCAAAGAACTACGGACAAGCAAACAATTAGAAAGTTCTATCACCATTATTTTTAGCAATGGAGGTCTGATTATCGTAAATCTTAGTGGAATTCCGTTAACAGACGTATTTCTGGCGCCATAATGTCTGAACCGGCCATTACCCCAGATTTTAGCCCAAACAGATCGATAAAGCTCCGAAAGAACTACAGACATGCAAAAAATTAGAAAGTTCTATCTCTAATTATTTTTAGCAATGGAGGTCTGATTACCGTAAATCCTAATGGAATTCCATTCACAGGCGTAATTCTGGCGCCATTTTGTCTGAAACGCTCATTACTCCTGATGGTTGACCAAACACATCGATAGCGCTGCCAAACAACTACAGACATGCACAAAATTAGAAAGTTCTATCTCCAATATTTTTAGCAATGGAGGTCTGATTACCGTAAATCTTAATGGAATTCCATTCACAGGCGCATTTCTGGCAGCATACTGCCTGAACTGGCCATTACTCCAGATGTTAGACCAGATAGATTGATAGGGCTCTCAAAGACCTATCGACATGCACAAAATTAGACAGTTCTATCTCTAATTATTTTCAGCAATGGAGGTCTGATTATCGTAAATCCTAATGGAATTCCATTCACAGCCGTAATTCTGGCGCCATTTTGTCTGAAACGCTCATTACTCCAGATGTTTGACGAAACACATCGATAGCGCTCCCAAACAACTACAGACATGCAAAAAATTAGAAAGTTCTATCTCCATTATTTTTAGCAATGGAGGTCTGACTATCGCAAATATTAATGGAATTCCGTTCACAGGCGTATTTTTGGCGCCATAATGTCTGAACTGGCCATTACCCTGGGTTTTAGAGCAAAGCGATCGATAGCGCTTCCACAGAACTACAGACATGCAAAAAATTAGAAAGTTCTATCTCCATTATTTTTAGCAATGGAGGTCTGATTACCATAGATCTTATTGAAATTCTGTTCACTGCCGTATTTATAGCGCGATTCTGTCTGAACCGGCAATTACCCCAGAGTTTACACCAGAGATCTTGATAGGCCGACCAAAGAACTACACACAGGCAAAAAACTAGAAAGTTCTATCTCCAATATTTTTAGCAATGGGGGTCTGATTACCGTAAATCTTAATGGAATTCCATTCACCGGCGTATTTCTGGTGCCATTCTGTCTGAACCGTTCATTACCCCAGATTTTAGACCAAAAAAACCCGAAAGCACTCTCAAAGAACTACAGACATGCAAAAAATTAGAAAGTTCTATCTCCAATATGTTTAGCAATGGGGGGTCTGATTACCGTAAATCTTAATGGAGTTCCATTCACAGGCGTATTTCTGGCGCCATACTGTCTGAACCGTTCATTAGCCCAGATTTTAGACAAAAAAACCCGAAAGCGCTCCCAAAGAACTACAGACATGCAAAAAATTAGAAAGTTCTATCTCCAATATTTTTAGCAATGGAGGTCTGATTACCGTAAATATTAATGGAATTCCATTCTCAGGCGTATTTATGGCACCATACTGTCTGAACCGGCCATCACCCCAGATTTTACACCAGAGCGATTGATAGGCGGAGCAAAGAACTACAGACATGCAAAAAATTAGAAAGTTCTATCTCCAATATTTTTAGCAATGGGGGTCTGTTTACCGTAACTCTTAATGGAATTCCATTCACATGCGTATTTCTGGTGGCATACTGTCTGAACCGGCCAGTACCCCATATTTTAGACCAGATAGATTGATAGCGCTCCCAAAGAACTATCGACATGCAAAAAATTAGAAAGTTCTATGTCCATTATTTTTAGCAATGGAGGTCTGATTACCGTAAATCTGAATGGAATTCCGTTCACAGGTGTATTTATGGCGGCATTCTGTCTGAACCGGTCAGTACCCCAGATTTTAGCCCAGATAGATTGATAGGGCTCCCAAAGAACTACAGACAAGCAAACAATTAGAAAGTTCTATCTCCATTATTTTTAGCAATGGAGGTCTGATTACGGTAAATCTTAATGGAATTCTGTTCACAGGTGTATTTTTGGCGCCATACTGTCTGAAGTGGCCATTACCCCCCGATTGTAGACCAGATAGATTGATAGGGCTTCCAAAGAACTATCGACATGCAAAAAATTAGAATGTTCTATCTCCATTATTTTTAGCAATGAATGTCTGATTACCGTAAATCTTAATGGAATTCCATTCACAGGTGTATTTATGGCGCCATTCTGTCTGAACCGGCCATTACCCCAGATGTTATACCAGATCGATTGATAGGGCTCCCAAAGAACTATCGACATGCAAAATATTAGAAAGTTCTATCGCCATTATTTTTGGCAATGGATGTCTGATTATCGTGAATCTTAATGGAATTCTGTTCACAGGCATATTTTTGGCGCCAAACTGTCTGAACCGGCCATTACCCCAGATTTTAGCCCAAATACATCTATAACGCTCCTACAGAACTACAGACATGCAAAAAATTAGAAAGTTCTATCTCCATTGTTTTTGGCAATGGATGCCTGATTACCGTAAATCTTAAAGGGATTCCATTCACAGGTGTATTTATGGCACCATACTGTCTGAACTGGCTGGTATCCCAGATTTTACACCAAATAGATCGATAGCGGTCCGAAAGAACTACAGACATGCAAAAAATTTGAAAGTTCTATCTCCATTATTTTTAGCAATGGAGGTCTGATTATCGTAAATCTTAATGGAATTCCGTTCACAGGTGTATTTTTGGCGGCATACTGTTTGAACCGGCCATTACCCCAGATTTTAGACGAGATAGGTTGATAGTGCTCTCAAAGAACTATCGACATGCACAAAATTAGAAAGTTCTATCTCCATTATTTTTAGCAATGGAGGTCTGATTATCGTAAATATTAATGGAATTCCGTTCACAGGCGTATATTTGGCGCCATAATGTCTGAACTGGCCATTACCCCAGGTTTTAGACCAAAGAGATCGATAGCGCTTACACAGAACTACAGACATGCAAAAAATTAGAAAGTTCTTTCTCCATTATTTTGAGCAATGTAGGTCTGGTTACCGTAAATATTAATGGAATTCCATTCTCAGCGTATTTCTGGCGGCATACTGTCTGAACTGGCCATTACCCCAGATTTTACACCAGAGAGGTTGATAGGCCGACCAAAGAACTACAGACATGCACAAAATTAGAAAGATCTATCTCCATTATCTTTAGCAATAGAGGTCTTATTACCGTAAATCTTAATGGAATTAAGTTCACAGGCGTATTTATGGCGCCATTCTGTCTGAACTGGCCATTACCCCAGGTTTTAGACCAAAGAGATCGATAGCGCTTACACAGAACTACAGACATGCAAAAAATTAGAAAGTTCTTTCTCCAT
The DNA here is from genome assembly GCA_034401795.1 of Chaetoderma sp. LZ-2023a. Classification (NCBI taxonomy): domain Eukaryota; kingdom Metazoa; phylum Mollusca; class Caudofoveata; order Chaetodermatida; family Chaetodermatidae; genus Chaetoderma; species Chaetoderma sp. LZ-2023a. The sequence continues at coordinate 152,205,743 of CM067359.1, forward strand.
TATTTTGAGCAATGTAGGTCTGGTTACCGTAAATATTAATGGAATTCCATTCTCAGCGTATTTCTGGCGGCATACTGTCTGAACCGCCATTACCCCAGATTTTACCCCAGAGCGGTTGATAGGGCGACCAAAGAACTATCGACATGCAAAAAATTAGAAAGTTCTATCTCCATTATCTTTAGCAATGGATGTCTGATTACCGTAACTCTTAATGGAATTCCATTCACAGGCGTATTTCTGGCCGCATACTGTCTGAACCGTCCAATACCCCAGATTTTAGACCAAACAAGTCGATAGCAATCCCAAAGAACTACAGACATGTAAGAAATTAGAAAGTTCTATCTCCATTATTTTTAGCAATGGAGGTCTGATTACCGTACATCTTAATGGAATTCTATTCTCAGGCATATTTATGGCGCTATACTGTCTTAACCGGCCATTACCCCAGAGTTTAGACGAGACAGATTGATAAGGCTCCTAAAGAACTATCGACATGCAAAAAATTAGAAAGTTCTATCTCCATTATTTTTAGCAATGGATGTCTGATTACCGTAAATCTTAATGGAATTCCATTCACAGGTGTATTTTTGGCGCCACACTGTCTGACCTGACCATTACCCTAGAATTTACACCAGAGAGGTTGATAGGCCGACCAAAGAACTACAGACATGCACAAAATTTGAAAGTTCTATCTCCATTATTTTTAGCAATGGAGGTCTGATTACCGTAAATCCTAATAGAATTCCATTCACAGGCGTATTTCTGGAGCCATTTTGTCTGAACCGCTCATTACTCCAGAGGTTTGACCAAACAGATCGATAGTGCTCCCAAAGAACTATCGACATGCAAAAAATTAGAAAGTTCTATCTCCATTATTTTTAGCAATGGAGCTCTGATTACCGTAAATATTAATGGAATTGTATTCTCACGCGTATTTCTGGCGCCATACTGTCTGAACTGGCCATTACCCCAGATTTTACACCAGAGAGGTTGATAGGCCGACCAAAGAACTAGAGACATGCACAAAATTAGAAAGTTCTATCTCCATTATCTTTAGCAATAGAGGTCTTATTACCGTAAATCTTAATGGAATTAAGTTCACAGGCGTATTTATGGCGCCATTCTGTCTGAACCGGCCATTATCCCAGATTTTCTACTAGATAGATTGATAGCGCTCCCCAAGAACTATCGATATGCAAAAAATTAGAAAGCTCTATCTCTATTATTTTTAGCAATGAATGTCTGATTACCATAAATCTTAATGGAATTCCATTCACAGGTGTATTTATGGCGCCATTCTGTCTGAACCGGCCATTACCCCAGATTTTATACCAGATAAATTGATAGGGCTCCCAAAGCACTATCTACATGCAAAAAATTAGAAAGTTCTATTGCCATTATTTTTAGCAATGGATGTCTGATTATCGTGAATCTTAATGGAATTCTGTTCACAGGCATATTTTTGGCGCCATACTGTCTGAACCGGCCATTACCCCAGATTTTAGCCCAAATACATCTATAACGCTCCTACAGAACTACAGACATGCAAAAAGTTAGAAAGTTCTATCTCCATTGTTTTTGGCAATGGATGTCTGATTATCGTAAATCTTAATGGAATTCCGTTCACAGGTGTATTTTTGGCGCCATACTGTCTGAACTGGCCATTACCCCAGATTTTAGACCAGAGCGATTGATAGGGCTCCCAAAGAACTATCGACATGCACAATATTAGAAAGTTCTATCTCCATTATTTTTAGCAATGGAGGTCTGATTATCGTAAATCTTAATGGAAATCAGTTCTCAGGCGTATTTTTGGCGCCGTACTGTCTGAACCGGCCAGTAGACCAGATTTTAGACCAAACACCTCGATAACGCTCCGAAAGAACTACAGACATGCAAAAAATTAGAAAGTTCTATCTCCATTATTTTTAGCAATGGAGGTCTGATTACCATAGATCTTAATGAAATTCTGTTCACTGCCGTATTTATAGCGCGATTCTGTCTGAACCGGCAATTACCCCAGATTTTAGACCAGATACATTTATAGCGCTCCCAAAAAATCATCGACATGCAAAAAATTAGAAAGTTCTATCTCCATTATTTTTAGCAATGGAGGTCTGATTACCATAGATCTTAATGAAATTCTGTTCACTGCCGTATTTTTGGCGCCATAATGTCTGAAATGGCCATTACCCGGAGTTTTAGACCAAACAGATCGATAGTGCTCCCAAAGAACTACAGACATGTAAAAAATTAGAAAGTTCTATCTCCATTATTTTTAGCAATGGAGGTCTGATTACCTTAAATTTTAATGGAATTCCATTCTCAGGCATATTTATGGCGCCATACTGTCTGAACTGGCCATTATCCCAAATTTTAGATGAAATAGGTTGATAGGATTCTCAAGGAACAATCGACATGCAAAAAATTAGAAAGTTCTATTGCCATTATTTTTAGCAATGGATGTCCGATTATCGTAAATCTTAATGGAATTCCGTTCACAGGTGTATTTTTGGCGCCATACTGTCTGAACTTTCCATTACCCCAGATTTTATACCAGATCGATTGATAGGGCTCCCAAAGAACTATCGACATGCAAAAAATTAGAAAGTTCTATTGCCATTATTTTTAGCAATGGATGTCTGATTATCGTGAATCTTAATGGAATTCTGTTCACAGGCATATTTTTGGCGCCATACTGTCTGAACCGGCCATTACCCCAGATTTTAGCCCAAATACATCTATAACGCTCCTACAGAACTACAGACAGTTTGATAGGGCGACCAAAGAACTACAGACATGCAAAAAATTAGAAAGTTCTATCTCCATTTTTTTTTAGCAATGGAGGTCTGATTACCGTAGATATTAATGGAATTCCATTCTCAGGCGTACTTATGGCGCCATACTGTCTGAACCCTTCATTACCCCAGATTTTAGACGGAAAAAACCCGATAGCGCTCCCAAAGAACTACAGACATGCAAAAAATTAGAAAGTTCTATCTCCATTATTTTTAGCAATGGAGGTCTGATTACCGTAAATATTAATGGAATTCCATTCTCAGGCGTATTTCTGGCGGCATAATGTCTGAACCGGCCATTACCCCAGATTTTAGACCAGATACATTTATAGCGCTCCCAAAAAATCATCGACATGCAAAAAATTAGAAAGTTCTATCCCCATTATTTTTAGCAATGGAGGTCTGATTACCGTAAATCTTAATGAAATTCCATTCACAGGCGTATTTCTGGCGCCATACTGTCTGAACCGGCCATTACCCTAGATTTTAGACCAAACACGTCGATAGCGCTCCCAAAGAACTACAAACATGCAAAAAATTAGAAAGTTCTATCCCCATTATATTTGGCAATGGATTATCGTAAATCACAGGTGTATTTTTGGTGCCACTCTGTCTGAACCGGCCATTACCCCAGATTTTAGCCCAGATAGATTGATAGGGCTCCCAAAGAAATATTGACATGCAAAAAATTAGAAAGTTCTATCTCCATTATTTTTAGCAATACATGTTTCTTTCCGATATATCTGAATGTGTCGAATGTCAACTAAATAAACATTAGACACATTCGGTTTTTCACAGTGTTAATAGAAACGGTGTAAGTCTCGCGCTGGTCGGTCGACCACGTGATTGATTGCACATTTGATGTCTGCTAATATGAAGAGGCTCCAATCGGGTAAAATTTTGAAAAAGAAATCACGGAAATAATATTGTTGCGAGCAAAAGTATAGTGAAAAACATGAAAAATCGCCTGCGGACATGGCCCGCCTCCTAGACCATTCTAAAAGAATTGTGGTATACTTTGCTTACTGAGCCAGTCAGTGGCCCGCATCTTAGCAAGAAATCGTAATATGGAACCCTGATTTATTATAGCTGAATTATATACAAATGTTCAAGTCTACGTACCTAGACATTAACACTTGAAAAACCAGTTACATTTGCTGGGCAAAAACGTTCTCTGCAGTGATCTTAGGAAATGTTCATTCGTAGGCCAAAATAAGACTTTGTGAAAATTTACCACTGGAATGGGTGGCTTGATAAAATAGGTTTCTCTCGCTCTGCAAATGCATATTTTCTATGAAAAAATTAACATTTTCTTGAACAAATGAACAAAACCGTGTTCAAAGGGTTAATTACTCACACATATACACAATGATGAGACGTGGTGATTACTTGATTAATAGTGCATTTTAATCTTGTTATTGATATTGTCTAATTATGTTTGTTAATCGTAATTACTGAACACATGCGGTAGTCTACTTACATTACTTGAAAATATTCTAAACTAATTTGACTGTTTTGACTGACACTTCCAGATAGTTTCAAAATAGTCCGTCCTTCCGTCCATCCGTCCATCCCTACCTCCGTCCGTCCGTCTTGCCATCCGTCCGTCTTGCCGTCCATCCGTCTTACCGTCTGTATCTCCATAAGCCCGTCTGCCTGCTTGCCTGCCTGCCCGCCCGCATGTATGCCTGCCTGCCTATGGCATGCTTCCGGACTCCTATGAGGTAGAAACATCAATTTTGGCATATACATACGGCGAGAAAATCGCATTTTGAGGTCAAAACGTCAAACATTGCAGGGGTCACTCAGAGCATACCGGAATGCACATTTCGTCAAGCAATCCAAGACGGTAGACTCGTCTAATCTCTAACATACATCTACATTCTGGTTGAGTATATGGACCATTTTGTTTCAAGCCAAAAGTTCAAATATCTAGGTCACGGGGTCACTTTTTAGGCATAGATTAGTAAGTAGAATCACCAAATTTAGCACATCTATTCATATTATAGGTGGCTAGAAGTTCTGTGAGATCTAAGTCACGGGGTGTATACCGGAATACACATTTTTGGACATAACTCTGGAGTGCAAGAAGGTAGAATCACCAGATTTAGCACACAGCATCATATTACGACAGTTTATGGAAAACTTACCTCAAACTTGGAATCTGAGGTCAATGGAGCAGCTAGCTATGTCACGGGCCTCACTAAGTGCATTATTAAGGCAGAGCGCAAATAGTATAATATAGGTATATCGCCATCGAGTGCATTCTAATTATTATTATTATTATTATTATTATTATTATTATTATTATTATTATTATTATTATTATTATTATTGTTATTATTATCTGCGATGCACTCACAGAATATTATAATTGCTCAGGATCTTTCTTCTTATTCTTCTTATTATTATTCTCAATTAATTTCGTCACCTATCTCCTACAGTTTTCGCAGGATCAGCTCCGAACTTGGATGTTACCCATAGGGTCCTGAGGAGATCTTCCCAACTAAAAGGTGACCTTGAACTTTGACCTTCAGTGCCTGAAATATTGCCCCAAATGGAATGAATGGGGATATTCAGGATGGATCTTTGAACTGCGACTCCACCTAGAGTTTTGATTGGATCACTACCATACTTAGTTAGGATGATTTTTTGAAAAATTGATCAGTTTTCCTTTCGAAATGAACTCATGATGCAAAGTTTTTGCACATGTGCGCACGTTGGTAAAAAATTCCATTTCGGTGGTTTTTTTTGCAGAAATGATCTTAGGCTGCCATTTTGATCTTTAAATATCTTTTTGATCAAAATGGCCACCAAAATTTAATTTGCGCGGATCGACTTGAAACTTGGTGATCTTATATGGCCTATATAGACTTGCTTTCAAATCAATTTTAAAGAGGTTCAATCCAATACTTTTCTAGAAATCAGCTTTTCTGTGCCACATGGTAAACCTATGGGAGAAATATTTGAAAATTGTAATCTGATTATCTTCAAACCAGGTCAGATTCGAGAACATTGAGGGATATAACGACTTTCCAACAACAATTTTAATATCTCACTTGGAGTCAAGATCATTCGCGGGTCAAAATTTCCAGTTTTCATGACTTGCTTAAGTAAAATCCCTTTTCTTTATACACCTTGAAAGAGCATGTTAGAAGACATATTATTTAATCCTTTAGGGTCAAGGTGACCTTTTGGTGGTCAACGTTGTCAGATTTCGAGAAATCAATAAATATTATTATTATTATTATTATTATTATTATTATTATTGTTCCCTCTGGCCCATCCTCGCGTGCTCTTCATGTGATGATCAATGGACAATATTGCATTTGATCCAGACCATTGTGAGATATGACTTCCTGCAATCTTCATCTGTGTCATGCTAAGCGGACGGCATAAGTTGGCAGACTTTTTCTCGAAAGACATATTGTAGATATGGGATTGTCTTGTGGGAAGTCATGACCCCGCCGGATATCTTATATTTACGAGTAAGACCTTAATGAAATTAATCTTTGAAAATACCAGGTGAGCTAATGAACTGGATCAGCATCGTATTAGTTATGTATGGAGTAGGACGCTGCACTGGTTGACTTCGACCAGTGCTGATGATACACAGTTTCGCAGAAACAGGATAGAAACCATATCGAAACTGTAACTAGTACATTCAAATAATAAGTTAGGAATTGGATGAGATAAAATGGAAATGACGTTCTGAGTTGGTAGCATCTGTCAATAGTTGAAGATGAAAGTTGTTGCTGTGGGATCGGCACACACTTTTATAATATTCAGCAGTTGTTTCGGCCAGTAGTTTAGTAAATAATCGAGTGAAAAGAATCGATAGGAATCAATAGGAATATAGGTGACAGAATGACATTAGTTGTTGACGGTCGGCATTCCGACTCCCTTAAGCAAGTACAACAACACCAGCTGGCAATGAGATCATACAGCTCATGTGCTTATTAACGTTCGCTTCCTACAGGCTTATCCAGGATAGGCAAGGGACAGGACAAAGGCATGGTAGCGTCCTGTAGGAATTCATAACACAATTGAAATTTGTATATCAACTATATGTCAATCAAAGAAAGGCATGCTACAACAACACATACCCTAGTGTTGTTAGTTAGCTGACAGATCGCATCAAATCAGAACCAGCCAACACCAAATGACACTGTTTTGCGTTATCTCCGTAGAAGAGATGCCCAGAGTTTGATTAGTCGGGATGACGTCATAATCAATGAGCATCGGATCAAGCAGAGAAACAAAAGGAATAGAGTTAGGAAACTGTGGATTGTATATAAGAGGCACTTTGTCTCTTAAATCTTTAATCTTTATCATCCGTGATTCCGGAGCAGACATAGCTTCGATATCGTGTTAGAGTTCGCAGTGAATAAATTGGAGTAGCTGAGAACTATAGTAGATAGGCGTATAGCATACCAGCCAAAGGCTGGGAGTAATCCGCATCAGTTAGAGTTAGAATCACAGGAATAAGTTCAAGTCTGAATTCGTGTAGGAATTGTCTATATTGTCAAAAGTATATCATATTATCTTGCGGCAGTAAAAGTCGCCTTTGTTATATCTAGTGTATGTACAGTTAGTGTAGAGAATAAAAATAACCGTAGTTATACAAGTAGCTAGTCAAAGTTGTGTGTTCGTATGACTCCAGATAGCACGGAGAAACACCGTGCCGAAGCCAGGAATCTTCGTGGTCAAGTCAGATCAGGCCCAGGCACCAATATAAATATCGTCACTTTCATCTATCGACGAGGCGAGCTGGTATCCATCTACTTCATCTTGGGTAGGACAGGTTGTCGAAGCAACATTACATCATAAGTCTTGCCGAGGGTGGGGTAGACGTTTCGAGAGGACTTGAGGAATAGAAAATCTTCAATACGTAGCAAAAATAAAGAAATAATAAAAATATTGTTATTCGGTGCTTATAATCATCACATATATGTAAGGCAAAGGCTTTCAAAATATTCCGTATTTTAATCATTATTCACTGTAATTGTATTTCAACTTCTTGTCTCAGAAATCACAGAAATAATATCTCCATGGACTAACCTATGTTCCCTAACCCTATAAGCGAGAGCTAAATTTCTATATCCTAAATCCATCAAACGCTGGCTGGTATTTAATAAGGTGATTGAGTCACATAGGGTTTTGTTTGAGAATTGACATCCATCCATCAGCTGAGCATATAATATATAGATCAATTGATGTCTTATTGCGTGGCCGCCCGACGGCCACGCATTCATTTGGTTGTGTATAGAATTGCCTCTAGGCGCGGCCATTTTGCGCAAAGGATTGTGGTCTCCAACCGATAACGAGAGAGAGAGAGAGAGAGAGAGAGAGAGAGAGAGAGAGAGAGAGAGAGAGAGAGAGAGAGAGAGAGAGAGAGAGAGCCCATAGTTTTAGTCTGGAACCATAGATTTAGGATATATATTGGCTAGATAGCTCATGTCCATATGCTCACTATGGGGGCCAGTTGTCCCGACAGCTTGATTTTCACTGACTAATGGACTGGCCATAGGCAGCAAAAGCACCCAGTCAAATTAGGCTCACGATATCCAACACCTTCCTTACTTGTATAGTTACCTTGAAATTGGGATTCTGGGATGTCGTGAATCAAAGTATATAAACTGATTCCAACATACCGAAAAATTCGACGGAGTTTAGTTAGAAATAGATTCAACCTTTGAAATTGTCATGAATAAATTTGAGCACTAAACGGCTAATACAACTTAGCAAGTTATGGTCCACCCAACATGACCACATATTTTAGCAAGAGCAGTCAGACAGTTAGCTTTGCCCTCCCAGACGCACGTAGATCCAATAACAATGCACCGATTCTCTTATGGAATGAGGGTATACGTTATCGAACCTGTCACTAGAGTGTTGGAGTCATAATCAATTATCTCACAGGTAGGCCGATGTCACAGTCAAAATACTAAATGAATGCTGTAGCTATGGCCATCAGGAACATTGAAAAGTCCATAAGCTGTACGAATTGTATGTCTACTATTTAATAAACATTCTGTGGAATATTTTGTTTTAACGTTAATTTAACCGTGCTGCTACCATAAGCGGCAACAGTATATAGTCAAATTGGTTTCAAAATATTCAACAGCTCGCCTCTTTAGTTACTTTGGAAATGTGATTCTGGGAAGTCACGGCTGAAACTATATAAATCACTACGACTATCACTATCATTTTAACCATTTCACGGAGAAGCCTGTCAAACCAGCCCCTACAGTGATCTTCAAGCATGTCAAATTGCAGGCCATGAGAGGACAGTTTTGGATAATTTACCACTCGAATTACTATCGAGACAGTCATTCCAGTGGCAAATCTGCAAAACAGCCTCATCTTGACCTGCAAATGGACATTCAATATCAAAATATTTTAACATTCTTCACCAAATTTAGACAGTAACGGTTTAATATATTATGACAACAATACCAGGTACTGTTTCATCTTTCCCTTATGTATTATAGCATAAAACACTAGGCTGAACATTCGAGTGCATAAATTTCCATTGTTACGTCTCTTACGGCATCGGGCAAATTTTTTAATATCGTGTACGCATCTGTGCACTATATATGTGGTAGATTCCAACAGTAAAACATGTATAATAATATTGTAGAGCGCGGAAAAGCAGACAAAGTTCGTTAAAAATAATGTACGTGTGATTTAAATTTATAATTTATTGTCCTTAATCCTTCACTGGGAAAAGATCCATGCGTGCAATTATATACAACTGATGTTCCGAATTTCCTGTTAAAACGGCTGTCACTAACATTGTAGCGGGTGGTTGAATACAGAAGCCAACTGAAAGTGTATGCATATGCTAAGTTAGTCCTAGCTTTGTTGCTGAGTTAGTCGGTGCTGCTTTATTTAGGCAGGTCTTCTCGAGGAACTAAGCTAACTTAAGTTTTGAGTCCAGACACAGAATGTTTATGCCGCAAATGGCTTAGTCCTATTTAACTTTGACAAAGTTTGCCTTCTTGCGTAGCTCGCTCAGGTACCCATCTCAGGACGTACTTATCGAGCAGATCCCTTAAGCCGAAAGTGCATACTTGTTGTCTGGGTGATGAGTCATGGAGCCGAAGAGCGCCTGTGAATGGAATTCCATTAGATTTACGGTAATCAGACATCCATTGCTAAAAATAATTGAGATAGAACTTTCTAGTTGTTTGCATGTCGATAGTTCTTTGGGAGCCCTATCAACCTATCTGGTCTAAAATCTGGGGTAATGGCCGGTTCAGACAGAGTGGCGCCATAAATACACATGTGAACGGAATTCCATTAAGATTTACGGTAATCAGACCTCCATTGCTAAAAATTATGGGGATAGAACTTTCTAATTTTTTGCATGTCTGTAGTTCTTCGACAGCCCTATCGATTGATATGTATGAAAAGCTGGGGGTAATGGCCGATTCAGACAACATTGCGCCTTATATAGGCAATTGTGGGCGATTTTTCATGTTTTTCACTACTCTTTTGTTCGCTACAATATTATTTCCGGGAATTTTTTTAAAATATGCCCCGAATGTAGCCTATTCATATTACTAAACATCAAACGTGCAAACAATCCCGTGGCCGACCGACCAGCGCGAGACTTACACCGTTTTTATTACCACCGTGAAAAACCCCGAATGTGTCGAATGTTTCGATTGTGAATAAGGAACTGTGTTCAAATCAGTGGTTTAATGAAGGTTGGTACACGACTTATCTGCTCCGAAACTCACGACCCTAGCGTGGCAAAGGCCTTAATTCCGACCACAAATCAGTGATTACCCGATTGCAGATTGATCAAATGTGCGTCATCTACAAGCGACCATTAAAACAAAAATCGAAGGTAAACAATGATCTCCAAAATCCACCTTACAAGTTAATCCAAACATCGCATAGCGAAACGATAATTGAGCAGATGGCCATGGTTGACCTCGACTGTAAACTAAACGAAGCGCTAAGCAATGTCCTAAAATGTGTGGAGATATCGGCTTCTACAAATATCAGTGTATAGCCAGAAATAACAATCAAAGGAAATCCTATGTCGATTATCAACTGATTGCAAAGCTGTCTGATCAACAGAAAACACTGCGACTACACATATATACCAAAGCAGTAAAATGAACACCAAACTCAAGTAAGACAGAATCACGATAAGACCCTGCGCTAAGTCAGTGAACGATTGAAAAAACTCGATCGTCATCAAACGAGCAGATGACCTGGTAAACGAGAGCACGTCCACCGATGATTGTAGAAAAATTCCAGGCGCAAGCACAACCATAAAAATCAGAACGCCACAAAAATCACTTGCTGTACATAGCTCTGATGGTCACTTCATCGGTTGTGACCATGGAAAGGCTGAAACAATCAAGGAGTGTGTAACCCATTACTCTCAGGACTTTCAGCCGACCTAAACCCCATACCTAAAACTATACCAGTCATTCAAATTCGCCCGTGAGCCCCCATCTGCATAGAGCAGAAACAAATGAAATATACCCATGCACTATAAAACAATGACCAATAATAGTGGCTGTTGTCTAGGGTACCTGAGATTCGGGTTGTCCCAAAGTCCAATACACCCACAAGTAGGAATATATGCAATTGTTATATAATCAAAACTAATTGATCGGAAATTTGAAGATGAACCACACGGCAAAACATAATTTGTATGATATAATGATATTTAATAGCCAATATCGTGTACTGAAATATGTAATTTAATAATAAGAAGGATATTTTGGCATATGGTGACTTATGGAAGGCAATAGTATGGTATAAACAATTCAATGATCCAGCGAAAGGTGGTCGTTATGAACAGAGACAGTACCTTATAGTTAATCCAATGACACGACGAGAGGTGGTCGTTATAAACAGCAACAACACAATAGCAATAGCTAATCCAATAACACGGCAAAAGGTAATCCAAAAACACGATGAGGGCTGGTCGTTATGAACAGCGACAGTACAATATAGGAAACTCAATGGCACGACGAGAGGCGGTCGTTATAAACAGCAATAGTAGGGTATAAGCAATCCAATGATCCAGCGAAAGGTGGTCTTTATAAACAGAGACAGTACCTTATAGTCAATCCAATGACACGACGAGAGGTGGTCGTTATGAACAGCGCGTCAGTACGGTATAGGGAACCAAATGACACGACGAGAGGTGGTCGTTATGAACAGCGCGACAGTACGGTATAGCGAACCAAATGACACGACGAGAGGTGGTCGTTATGGACAGAGACAGTACCTTATAGTTAATCCAATGACACGACGAGAGGTGGTCGTTATGAACAGCGCGGCAGTACGGTATAGAGGACTAAATTACACGACGAGAGGTGGTCGCTATGAACAGCAACAGTACAGTATAGGTAACTCAATGACACGATGAGAGGTGGTCGTTATGAACAGCGCGACAGTACGTATAGAGAACTTATAGTTAATCCAATAACGCGACGAAAGGTGGTTGCTTATGAACAGAGACAGCACTGTATAGTTAATCCAATGACACGACGAGAGGGGGTCGTTATACACAGCAATAGTACGGTATAAACAATCCAATGATCCAGCGAAAGGTGGTCGTTATGAACAGAGACAGTACCTTATAGTTAATCCAATGACACGACGAGAGGCGGTCGTTATAAACAGCAACAGGACATTAGCAACAGTTAATCCAATAGCACGGCAACAGGTAATCCAATAACACAATGAGAGCTGGTCGTTATGAACAGCGACAGTACAATATAGGAAACTCAATGACACGACGAGAGGCGGTAGTTATAAACAGCAACGGCAGAATAGCAATAGCACCAGGCTTGGCCACTACAACATCTCGTCTCGCAAAATTACAATCCTCACAATTTGCCTAACACAACGTCCCAGGTGTCAGCATCTTTGCTTTCTCAACATCTCATTCCGCCCAAACTTCAAGCCTAGAACCTTGTCTCTTAGTTGCATCGCATTCTTAAAACTCCTCCACCTGACTCATGCCAAAACCCTAACATGTGCGCCCTATGTGTGGTGTGGTGTGGTGTGGTGTGGTGTGGTTGAATGGTGACAATTGATGTGATCTTTAAGTTCAGAAATTTGGGTTATCATATGGAATAATCTTAGTTTCATTCCGCTGAAACTATCGCAACATTAAAATGTCAGGATGTAAGGCCAGGTTTACTAGCTATAAACCCAGAGACATTCCACATCAGCATGTGTTGATTAGATTGCCAGATCGCATGGCCAGTAACTGCCCCCACATGAATGGGAAATTTATTAACACATGTCCGCATTTAATGGCTGGATGGATGGGTCTGTGGTTGGATAAATGGATGGTGGGATGTGTGGATAGATGGATGGAGGGATGGGTGGGCGGTTGGATAAATGGATGGTGGTGCGGTGACAGGTTGTAACATTAAAACGTTGAGTGGTATATTAATAGGGGTAGAACGGAGTCGGACTAAACTACAGCGTTAAATAGATAAATAAAGAAAACATCTAAAGGATACATCTACAGCTGAATATAGATAACATATTTACAAGTGGCTACAAGTGGTTCAAAGATCAGTTCACTGACACAGCAAACGAACCGTTGCCCGCGTTTGAAGGCCAGCCACTGCTCCTGCGAAAGCCAATAACAGAAGCAGAAGTTAGAAACTCTTTAACATCTCTAACGAATGGCCGTGTGTGCGCGCCTTACGACCTGACGCACACTTTGATTGGTCAAAGGAATCTAACTAAACCCGAATCGGCCAGGCCTATCCCAGCTGCTGATCAATCGAATTATCATATAGTTCACATCCTCTGGTAACGCCGGTTACTGGGCCGGTATTGGACAGATGCCGGTACAATATGGCCTGGTATTGACCCAGTACCGACCCAATAACTCGCATTATCAGTATCTTATCTATACTCACGCTAAACTGTGACAACGCGCATTGCATGTTGCATAGTTTTAGGCAGCAACAGATTAGTTTAATATTTTAGGGGCAGGATTTTAATCAGTCCGCTGGTTGTTGTTGGTGTTGGTGGAAGGACTGACGACAACCTTGGAAAGTATAGAAATTATGCGGATGTTAAAGGGAGTTCAAGATGTATGCATGCGCAGTATATATGACCTATCATCATTACAATCAACCAAAGGGTATTTAGTGCACCATTCTGATAAACGGAAATAGCACAGATTGAATCCTTGAGATTAGATAAGAGGCTGGTCCAATTAGAGGCTAATCCCCACGAATGATCACTAATTTCCACTCATGTTATTAATGGGTTCAAAATTCAGGGAGCTCAAAGGTCACTGTGGCGGTTAAGCGGCGGGCCTGTTTTTTTTAGAGTATAATAAATCTATATCATATTTATGACGCATGCATGCAACCATTCGCTCGCTCGCTCGCTCGCTCGCTCGCACACACGCACACAATGACGCACGCACGCACGTACACATGCATATTTGGCATATCCAAACACATAACAAAATGGATAATTGTTATCATCAGCTTTATAAGTTTCGCATACAATTAATAATGTCATGCAAATCTGTTCTGGCCCTCCTCTGGAAGATATGTGGATAGACACGATGGGCCGTAGCAGAGGAGAACTTCGAAGAATGTTGTTGTTAATTATCTGCTGAAAATCGCTTCACAGACCATCTAATTTCCAGATTTCCCACTGAAGAGGAGTACCCAATCCGACGCCCACAGAGCATTCCCAAACCACCCATCGCTTCCTGCCTCTAGACTTTCCAAATGGCATAGGTCATGGCGCATTCAGTGAAGCATTTTTGTTTGTACATCAGGACAATTTCCTACCCCAAATGGATCACGAGACTACCAGCCACAGAAAGAATCGTAAATCAAACACGCTGGACAATACTAATAAAATCTCTGAAATAGAACATAACAGTTGAAGCACTTCTATAGGGATGAGCGATCATGGGCCGGGTCAAATAGTGGGACTTAGTCTGTATGCTTTTGGGGTAAACTGAAATTTAGCATGGATTAGAGAAACATTGAAGTTTGCGACGAATATAAATACCTGGGTTTAACCATGTCTTCCAACGACAAACTCTTCAAAGCGCATAAGCACGAGAGAGAGAGAGAGAGAGAGAGAGAGAGAGAGAGAGAGAGAGAGAGGAGAGAGAGAGAGAGAGAGAGAGAGAGAGAAAGAGAGAGAGAGAGAGAGAGAGAGAGAGAGAGAGAGAGAGAGAGAGAGAGAGAGAGAGAAGAGAGAGAGAGAGAGAGAGAGAGAGAGAGAGAGAGAGAGAGAGTGAGAGAGAGAGACTATCCTATTGTATGGCTGCGAAGTAACTGGGACCGAAATTTGCACTGAGTTAGAGTAGTAGTGTCGGTAGTAAAATGATACCACTACCCTCAACAGGCCGCAGTTCGGCGATCCGCGGCCACCACCGCCCTCTCAATCCCTGGGGCATAGGAATTTGAGCCATGTGATGTTCGTGGTCGAGATGGGAGTTGCTGACATGGAAATAAAACTCCTGTGTGGACCCCACTTTCCGGGAGAACCTCCTCAGGATACCGGCCAGTGGCCGGCCTCTCTCTATTCTGTGTAGACTCAGACAAACACGTAGTCTCTGCCAGAGTCGCATCGGCATGATGGGACCACCCATAGGGGCTTCCAGCTACCTTGACAACGCTCACCTGGGAGGAGGCTAAAGTGATTAGCATGTGAACCATGACAGACTCTGGCATGCTCACATGTTACGCAGAGAATCTGGTGCTGAGCAGGGGTCTCCAGCAGACAACCATGGCCTACCCTCTCCACCCCATAGAAGTGGCAGACAGCCTCGATCTCTTTATGTGGGTGAAAGCAGTCGTAAACCGCAAGGGGTCGACCCAAGGATTGTACTGGGGGTCATCACGGAAGTGGGCCCACTTGGCATCCAATATTATGGCAGTCTCAGCGCCCTGTTCCACTGCTATAGCCGCCAGCACGAGCAGTATGATGAGAATCATGGCTATATATGAAGAGTTAAACTGAACAGAGTGAACCCCTCGAGAAATATCTGTGCCAGATCGAGCCCTGTTCCATCCAGATCGATAGTGATCTTCATCCCCTCAGGGGCAGGAGCTAGCTGCTTCACTCTGCTGCTGGCTAAGAAACGTAGCTCTAGGACTAGATGAGTCGTTTGCGAGCTAGTGAGTCCGACTCACTGAAGCAGTTTAGCAGCACCCTTGACTTTGGAGACATGTGCCACCCCATCTACCTGTAGGGTGGCCTCCTGGAGGCTAGCAGCTTCTTCTGGTCCATCAAATGGACGACGCAGCAGGAGCTTTCCACCTGTAACCCCGATCCGGTGACCCACCCTCGTCAGGGAGACACCTTCACCTATGTAGGTGAGGAAGGATGATCCCCGATTATAGAGCTTTCGAACTGTCCCATCCTTTTTCACAACAGTGGAGATGGGAGTAACCTCTATGTCAGTGAGTGCGGGAGGCCTATATAGGGGCAGCCATGTTTGCCAGTCAACCCCAGGTCCAGCGCGGTACCACACTTCATTCTTCTCAAATATGAACTGCAGGTTTTTTGCCAGGGTCAATAGCAGGCCATCATGGGCCATCAGTGGGGCAACGCTCGAATGGAGTTTGACCAGATGAAAGCTGAGGTCGCTATTTAGGGTGTTGATGTCTGCCACCTTTGTATCCGAGAGCTCAATCAATGGCTCAAGGATGTACTTCCTCTTCGGGAAATCGTACCGAAACACGATCTTGTGGCCATCTATGTTGCGACCCAGGCATGCCTTCATCACATCCTTGAGGTCTGTGAGCAGCTCCACCCCATCGCCACTAATGGGGTGGAGGGAGAATGCCTTTGAGTTTGCTTCGTACTGTAGGGCGAATGATTTGCCATCGCTCTCTTCTACCTTGGTAGCATCAACTGCGTACACTTCTGCGAGGCCAGCAAGACCAGTCGAGTGAGCAAATATGGGTTCCACAGCACGCTATAGGAGGGGTTTAAATGACTGCTGCTCTCCGGTGGTGAGAACGTAATCTCGCCCTATCTAGAGGGGAGACGGGTGGTACAGTACCATGTAGAATGGGTCCTGTTTGAGGCGCCCCAACGGGGCACAACATACATACACGCTGATGTGCTACATCGACTGGTAGAAGTCGGCCGGGACATGATAGAGTATCTCCCAGGTGCCAACAGCAACCTATGGAAAGCTATCAGTCCTAGCCTGTTTACACCTGTAAGTCACCTGTTTGACAGCCCCTCCATTAACATATATGCCCACACGGATGGGATATCAGACGCCCATTTAGAGTTTACACTCTTATTACTCCTTGACCTGATGACAACATGATATCATACCAGGAATATCTGACCTTTGCCGAGATGATGAAAGAGGGTTGCCCCTTAATTATCCCTGCACAAAATGAACAGATGCTCACACTGCAACAAGAAGGAGAGCGACTATAGCGGGAGAGCCGGTATAAAAAATGCGAGCATTGCAAGGAGGCGAAGGGACAGTGAAGCTTCCAAATACTGGTAGGCCAGCCAGATGTCTTCACATACGACGATGAGGCAGATGTCTTCACAGACGAGGATGAGCCAGGTGTCGTCTCAGACGAGGATGAGCCAGAGGTCATACAGTGGGAAGAGGAGATGGCGTAGTAGTGTAAGATCAAGAAAGCCCTCCAGCGGCGGACCTACTATCTTGGTGGTAAGGTGAAGTTCCAGACATCACATCTCAGAAAGCTACTGGCACCCGACATAGTGCTGGATGACCACTGTCTAAGAGACGTCTGTCTCCACACCCGCAAGCTGGTATGGTTCGCAGGGCTCTCCAAAATGAACCCTTCTATTACTCATGAGCAGATTCTGCAGGTGATGCCAGTTTAAGCCTCCAGATATACTATGGCAAAATCAGAGTGGCAGAAGCAACCAGAACTATACCCCTCTCTGACTGCTGATGAGGGTGCTACCATCCACGGCTGGCGAGTCCAGCAGATAGACACCATCAGGCAGAATCTCGTCCATGAGGCAGAAAAGTACAGCAGAACGCACAGGCGATATAAGACAGCATACAATGTCCTCGTGCATACAGCCACTGCCGCGGGTGTGATTGGAGCCAGTACGGGTGTGGCAGCTGTGGCCACTCTGGCTACAGGGGTGGGTGGGTGCCCTCGTCGCCATCCCGCTGGGTGGCGTGACATTAGCCGCCACTGTCTTGGCCACGGGCTTGGGGGTGGGGCAGCGGCAGATTACAAGGAGGCTGGAGAAGCATGCTAAGTACGTGACACTGGCACAGAGTATGCGACGGGCTATCGACGAGTCTGTCAGCAAAGCTCTCGCGGATGGCCAGGTCACCGATGAAGAGTACCACCATATATTGAAGGTCCAAGCCCTGTACCACACGGAGAAACCTAAAGTGCGACAGCAATACCTCAAAGGCTCCAGCGGGCGGGTTGATATGGAGGAGCTAAAAAACGAGATGTTACGGCGAGGTCACCCCGCCGGTCTATGGAGTCGAGACGACTACAAATAGTGTGCTGCCTGTACAGTAGCTTTAAGAACATCAGCATAGATGGCCTTCCCACTGAACCTCATGGCAGTCATCCGGAGCCAACCGCACCTCCTGGGTACACCGTTGACTGGCCTGAGAGGTCTACTGGATGATATACCAGAGCTAACACCGTTCTCCATCACAGTGGATGGACGGTCCCGAACCAGCTTCTCCGTCAACCCACGACCGTTGACCAACCGCCCCATCACCATCAAGGATGCGAAGCAAGCTCATACTTCGATGGCTGCTCCAAGCCTCTCATACTGGAATCAGCAGCTGAACTTTGCTGTGTGGGCTGCCACGGCAGGATGTGGAGTAAGTTCCACCCGGCTTCACTCCTATTCTTGTACTCCTGAAGTGGTGCTCATTGCCAGCTGTCTCAGATTCCACGTGTTCTTCACGGCGCGACGAATCCTCCATGAGCTGGGTGCAAGTCTTCCTGATACAAACGACTTCGACCCACAGCTCAACAGTCATAGCGTCTCAGTGGCCAGCAGACTACAGAGAGAGTTCAGCACTCACCCAGACTATCGGTGGCATGGTGGTGACAACAGCGGCCTAGGGTTTATGTACAGTGACCCGAGACGTGACTACTACGGATTCCCCTATCGAACACCCTGACGAGTAGGCCGCCGGAAGACAGCGACATTCTCGTTCAATCCAGACTCCGACCCTGGAGCGCTGGTGCAAAATATGCACATCACTGGCTTGCAGCCGGACTATCCAGATGTGTGGAAGTACTTTGTCGCACACACCACCACCTCATGCCTCACACCAGCAGGGATCATTCGGACCAAGCTGCGTCTTTTGTACTATGTGCTGGCGCTCCTTCCCCTATGGCGGCCAGTATCTCCGCATCAGACAGAGGTGTGACCTTGGCTCGCTCGTGGATAATGTTGATGTCACGAAGCAGGCCTCGTGCCCTGTCACAGTGGGACAGTGCACGCCGTGGCTGTCGTGCTGACTTGTCCTGCTGCCTATAGACAATCTGCTGGAGAACTTTACCAAAATTGGCAGCCGTCTAACCCCTCTACATACCCAGACCTTAAACATGCTGCAGTATGTGCAACATCCAGATGGGGCCATTGAACCTGTGACATCGCACCACACTGATCCTCGGAAGGACTGCCTGATGGTCATTCGACCCAGTATACACGATGAGAATCCATTGTCCGCTGCTGGGAAGTACATTGACTTTGCAATCTCGGCACAGATCCACGAGATCAAGAGCATGACACTCGAGTTCAAGCTTCAGCGCACAATAGAACAGACAGTAGAGCTTCCGCAGGTTCTGAACAGGTGGAAGATCATGCAGAGCAACAGCACCGTGGACACCACCTATGTGAACGATGAGTACCGAGTCCTAGGTCGCTCGTGGACCAACCTTCTATGCGAAGGGAAAGGGGTACTATGCTGTGGGGTGCAATGATGGGTTCACAGAATTTGAACTACGGGCAGGTGTCGAGAAGCCCATGGCAGTTCCTCTCTTAACCCTCCTCGAGAACACACACATGAATCCGGCTGCCATGCAGGATAGGCTGTTCCTCCGGGTGTACACTGAGCAGCTCGTAGATGCGACGATGAATGCTCCAAAACTTCATGTCTGGCATGACGAGAATGACCAGGAACTGAAGCAAATGGGTTCCAAACAGCGGATCATGCATGTGGAGCGAGAACACCAGCAGGTCCAAGCCACAGCTAACCAATGGGTACAGCTGACATTGCATCATGGTGCATCGGACTGTGTCGCTGTTGTCGTCCTGGTTCAGAAGGGAGGAGCCATCCAGCAGGTGGATAAGCTAGACACCTTCAAGCTGGTGGTTGCTGGGACCAATGTTCTTGGTGAGGTACGCGAGCTGGCTGACTGCCAACTCTATAGACAGAAAACTAAGTCATATGCACTTCTGCGACCAACCAGTGGAAGCGATGACCTCGAGTCAGCACTCGAGGGCCTTCACCACATCGGGGTCAGGAACATCCCGCCTAATCAGGGCAACCAGCTCAGCTCAACATCAGAAACCTCATAGCTGGGATTCGCTCATTAGGTGTGATGGTACTTTACTTTGGCTATGCTAAGGTATGCGTGTCGAACACACCAGGTATTCAGCTTGAGCGTGCATAGAGCACGACTCCTGTCATCACCGCTGCAGCTGCCACCACTACTATTCTTCTTTCTTCTTTTCGTTCACTGATCATACCGCCAGTCCTGTAAGTGACTATCAACATGATCATATGCGTTAAGTGCGTGGATCCATGGTTTATTAGAGTGCGCCGTGCGGCCTGGTACCTCCGTCTTCAGCACTCGAGGTTTCTGTCAGGGTTACCTCACCCTTACCTCCGTTAGTCGCCTCTTATGATACGCAGAGGATACAGAAGGTGTATTCTAAGCCCCACCTACAGGGCAAGCCACTACTATAAGCTCTGCTGTCTTCTGACCTGTCGATGCTTCATAGTCGAGCGTTAGCTCAGATATCTTTAAAGCCTCATTGTACTCATCGAGACGCTCATCTGCTTCTTTGAGGCGCTGGTTGGCCTGAGCTCGTAGCTGGCGCATATGCTCGAGGGCTTTGCTGTACTCAAACTTCTCCTTAGACAGCTTCTCCATCTCCTGGCTATGACGCTCACGCTCGACCTCTGCCACCTTCTTGTCAGCGAACCTGAGTCCCCAGTTCGCTAAGGCAAACATGCCCGCATTCAAGATTGCGGATGTCATGCTATAGACTACAGTTTAAAGCAACTATATAGATCCCCCAGCGATGGATATGTATGAACCAGAGGCTTATGAGGATCCAGTCGAGGATATAGATGACGAGGACTATGAGGAGGACTATGATGAGGAGGATTATGATGCAGACGACTATGATGTAGCGAAAACCGCAGGTGAGTATGATGATGTAGCGGAGGCCGCACTTGAATCCCGCAGGCTAGTGCACAGAGCAAAAGGAATCTATCGCACTTACATAAAAGGTTCTATCGGTCTGCTCACAGTGGTTGGGGCTCTGATCGCTCTGTTCACCACGAAGGCTGGCGTGATGGTCCGCAAGATCGCCAACAATGCTCTCCATGGGGTGGAGAAGATTTCTGAAGCCATACCAGCCATCGCCTCAGGAGTGGGTACGTTCTTCAGAGTCACAGGCCCTTGGCTACCATATGTTGCCATAGCGCTCGCGGCCATCTGGACCGCTGAACATTTAAGCCATACTATATAAGGATGGCATCTCTGTATGAGATGGTCAAGTCCCTTAACTTCCGAGGGTTGGTCGGTAAACTACTGTTCAGTGAGGATCCAGCAGAGATTAGATGCCAGTGTACGGAGGTGTTTGAGGAGGTCTTCAGTGATGGTCGAATGAATGACAGCCATCTGTTCATCTGTTTAGAGTTCATCCGGGCCATGTGTGACAGGACGGGAGTGGACGTCAGTGATGAAATCTGGGAGTTTATCAACCGTCTTTCTTGAGGAACTCTACTATCAGCCTGGTGGATATTACCGTGAGCCCGCTCAACTACTCGAGGCTGCATGTCGCAAGGGCCACAACTTCACATTGGGGACAGTTAGCCAGTGGCTCAGCCACCAAGCGATGTGGCAGATATACAGACCTCGTCCACGGCACATCAGGCATGTCCATTTCGAGGGAACTGTCCCGAACAGAGTTCACCAGGCAGATGTTCTATTCCTTCCACACGACTTGGTTGGTCATAAGACCTACAAGTATGCCCTCACCATCGTCGATGTCGCCAGCAGGTACAAGGCTGCAGTACCCCTCACAGACAATTCAGGTGGCCAGGTGGCCCAGCCATTCCAGGGTGTCTATGAGGCTTCGGAAAATCCCCTCCAGTGGCCGGAATTGTTGCAGGTGGATGAGGGTAAGGAGTTCAGAAGGGAGACTGCAGCCTTCAAGCAGAAACATGGTGTGGCAGTTAGGCGAGGCGAGGTAGGGCATCAGCGTGCCCAGGCTATTGTTGAGCAGTGAAATCGGACACTGGCAGAGAGACTGTTCCCACACCAATACGCCCAAGAAATGGCCGCACCAAGTGAATGTTCTAGGGTATGGGTGAGAGGGCTGCCTGCTGTGGTGGAGAGATCCAATGCCGAGGTTACCAGACTAATCGGGAGAAGCCAGTAGAGGCTATCAGACACTCTGCTGGTCACAGCTCTAGAGGAGCGAACATGGGAGAGGAGTGCCTACCATCCATCCGATGCTCTGGTTCGGTACCTGTATGAGCCTGGTGAGCTGGAAGGTGGTCGATCTCGTGCAACAGATCCTAACTGGTCGATAGATGTTCACAGGCTTGACAGGTATGTGGAAGCAGAGGGGAAGCCTACACTGTACTACCTGACATGCCAGCTCGGAGTGCCTAGGCGACCATTTGTCGTAGAAGAGCTTCAGCTAGTCCTGAAGACACACAGCTACCACCCCTAGGGTGCTAACATGATACTCGATGGGCTCGGTATGGACCCCATCTGGCAACACATAGCACTTATCATAGTAAGCGGAGAGTCCAAGTTTTTCCTGTGCATATGTCGCCATACCCTGGTTGCGCATGCGTAGGCCTCCGTTTTTAGCTCTGTCCACCCCGCCAAGTAGGGCACTGTAGAACCTCTGCCAAGAGACCTCATTCTGCCGTTTAGACATTCCTTTGGTCGAGCATTTCACTTGCAAGTTTCTGCTGTTCCAGCAGTCTGTATTCTCCATGTAGTAGCACTTGGAGCAGAGAGCAATACCACGAGTGCCTTCGAACTCGAGCTTGAACAATCCCGGAGTGCGGTTGACCATTTGTCCCATGCCAAACAGTCCCGTTTGCAGGCCTCATACTCATTCGCATCTCTGGGTGTATCACCTCTTCGAGGTTAGAGCCTGCTATGGCGATATAGGAAGAATTGTTGTCCAGCTGTAGGTACTCGAAGCTGTCACGAGCTACGTAGTGGTCGTACACTGCTATGCCCACCTGGAAGGGGCGACGAATTGTGGTTTTAGCCTTACGGTCTGCAATTCTTAGGAATCACCGATCTCCTCTAGATCCTCGAACCATGTGCTACGCAAGGCTCTGTCTACTGCTCGTTCATCCTTAGTGAAGTTCGTGTTGGTATGACGTTCTAATGCCTCGACAGCTTCCCATATGCACTGTTGCCGAGGAGTTTGAAGAGATCAGCCAACAAGGCTTTACTTTTGTCAACATCCCCGCTACGATGTGCTTCAGTAACAGAGTCTACAAACCATTCAAAAGGTTTCTGTGAGGTGTAAGTCTATAGTACGATAGATAGCAGTAATCTCTAACCCATGGGCAAGGTACCACTTGAGAGTTGGTGCATACAATACCCTCTTCTTACCAGAGAGTGCACCAACGAGCTTGCTAGTTGTAGACTTTTTGGTGACCTGTTTTATCAAGGTATGCAAGCATCTCCGAAGGTATAGCCTCTTCTGGGATCTCACGATTATAGAAGATGGGAGACATCTCCTCGAACTTTGGCCATAACACATTAACACACGTGGTCATGC